>JABAJT010009748.1:0-30519 GCA_018850275.1 Tephrocybe sp. 9174TJB
TTGTTCCTACTTTGTCACTGAGGAAGGAGGATTGATTAAGATTGGCCATTGCTGCTGGTACTACTGGACGGAAAGGATTTTTTTTTTTTCTATCGATATGAAATCTGACTCTCGAAACCACCCCAACACAAAATACCTTTCAAAAATCATTTTAATTTATGCCTGCTCCCTTATGATTGGATTCACGGAAGTATGTATACCTGGCTTGTCGTGAACTTGTGTTGGTCTTTATTAATAATAGTACTTTTGTATTTAAGTATGCATTCTGGAGGAGGATTTTGGTGCAATGGCACGGTGATATGATCTTATTATATCGTAACATGATCTGAACTAGAATAAAAGATAACGCAGTCTTTGGTGGAACGTACCCCTCTTAGCTCATCGCGTAGCTTGTCGGCGTTAAACAGAGATCATCCAATTATCCTTGGTGGAACAAAAGTGATAGGATACTATTGGAAACGAAGGACCCAGCCCCCCATAAGATGAATTCCAATGGTCAAAAGCCAAACTTTCACTCTTGGCGTGACCAATTGGGAGGCTGTCGAGGACTTCGTTGAATCGGTTGACGATGTTGAAGATGAAGTATTGACGGTGGAGGATGCGATAGTCGTATTTACTAGATTACCGGTATTCAGGCACCGTGGTGATGTGATAGGAATGGACTCAAACTCACGTATTGCGTTCACTAAGAGGTCGTTGTAATCACCAGCCGACTCCCAGACAGCAAAGCCTCTCAGCCCATTAGTGCGAATAAAATTACCCTTGGCAGCAAAAGACTGTGTATCATCATATGCGATTAAGATTTCCGAGCTTTCATTATAGACGTAGGGCTAGTAGGAGATAAAATCCTGTGTCAGAAATAGTGACAAACTGGGCTAGCGTCCTTACTGTTTGGCTACATCCGTCAAGTCGGTATGCAATTCCTTGTCGCGGTGATCCATTCAAATCAAGAAAGCCGTCGCTCACAAGACTCCAAAAAGCGTATGTTCCACCAGGTGGTTCGTAAACACCACATACATTCATTCCACCGTCGCCGTTCCATCTATCACCCTTTGGTTTGTTGGTAATGTCGTACTCAGGGAAAGACGCAGGTAATGAGTGAGATGGATCTGCATAGGCCAAACTTTGTGGAACACGGTATGAATGGCCATACATGGGAACACCAAGCACAATATGATCGCGAGGCATACCGGCATTAGTCCATGCCGTGACAGCAGATTGTGCCGATCCATGCTGGTTTTCTGAGGGAGCACAGTCATCGTTCAAAGGGGAGTTGGAGCCAGCGCCTGAAGGAGCCGATGGAATATCGTAGTTCATGATGACGATGTAATCCAAGACTTCGCCAAACGGGGACATCCCAGCGAAGGGGGTATCAGGTGTATTGGGAAATGGCTTCAAATCTGTAGCCGCGGAGAGGATCACGTTGGAGCCGACGCTCTGACGGAGCTCCCGGAGAAAGGAGAGGAAGTTTACTGTATCATTTGAATTGACCGTGTTACAGCCGATACCTTGAATACCAGGATATTCCCAACTACGAGCGTCAATATAATTACGAAAAGAGCGAGTTGAACGCACTCAAAATCGACACCGTCCAATTCAAAATCCTTAACCAGCCGTGTCACAGCCTTTACGAACGCTGTTCGGTTACGCAAGGATCCAACGTTTGACGAGAACCATCTTGACCCAGTCCAGCCTCCGATTGATAAGCTTGCCTTAACGTTCTGGTTCATGTTAAATGTATGTTCGGCCTACTCAAAGAAATGCGTAGCTCACATGTTTATGTGCAGTAGCCACAAATTGTGGTAACAGGGCCAGGTCTGAATCTTGGAGAGATATAACTGAGGGATCCTCCGTCGTAAGGCTAAAAGAAATCGGCAAATTGACATGTGCAATTGACTCTGTAACTTACCCAAACGCATAATTTATGATATTGTACTTAGACCAGCTTACGGCCGACAAAGGCTGGTCGGTGGCATGCCAGCCAGCATACCATGCTGCTGAAACCATAGAGTCTGGAAGAGAGGCGGCGGAAATGGTGAGAGCTCTAGGCTCTGCCGGTGGACTATACCACAGTTCCTGACCAGCAGCAGATCCTAGACGAAGCAAGAATAATACGTGGAGAATGAAAAGCATGAAGAGCGAATGAATAAAGAGCGTAAGGGGGAAGGCTGGCAAGCTGGTGGCTGGTTGAGGGTCGAGGTCATTGGCTTTCCTGAATTGTGTAGGAAGATGCAACAGAAACCATGATGTTATATCTTTGATATGGTAACCATGTACAATTGATTCTATATGTCCAAACACGATATTATGTAGTCGGTGTACAACACCGTCACCTATATAGCGCTTGCCCCATGGTGGCGAAGATCTAAACTCAACCCGACTTTCCAAGCCAAACGTATGTATGTCACAATATCCAGCCTGAGGCCAGGCCATGAGTCCTGAGCGCCGGATTGAGCCATGCATCTTCTTGACAGCTGCATTGCATGCTACTAGTTAATTCGACGATACAGTTTATTATTAGTCGTTAGTTTTCCCGTATACACCCTCCTGGTAAAAGAAAGCGAAATCTTGACGCATTTTCTATCAGGAATCGTGGCAGACCAACAGCGGAAGTCATTCTAGAAAAGAATTTGTTAACAGGATAGGCAAAAATGGAGACACGTGCTTACGGGTCGAGATTCATTTGAGACAGAAGGGCTTTGTACTAGAAGTATCATTCAGTATAGTCAATCGTGACGAATCAACAAATCAGACCATACACTGTAAGCCTCTGGAAGCATCTCAAAGATATCTTTACCGCGGCAGATAGTCTCCTGTATCCTTCGGGGGTCAAGTAGTCTCATGTTGCCGCCGATGCGATCTGAATGAGAAAATCCTTTCATTTTGACAATGTACTCTGGGATGGTCTTGAAGCAATAACTGCAGTGCCATCCAGAATCCGCCAGCATTTTGTCCGTGCCCTTGGAATGTCGATAAAAAACATCAGGACCCCAGCGATATACGCTAGCGCGCCAGCTGGCCATATCAAGCTGCCACTCGAAGCTGAGTCATATATTTATATCGGTAAAGAACCAAATGGTAGATGAAACAGTATCATACCTGTATAAAAAATTGCGGAGCTGAAGGTGGATGGCATCACCATAATCACAAGCCTTGAGCAACTCAATAGTGTGCCGCGAAGGAATCTCGTCGATATCAGACATTATAACTAAGGGAGGATCCCCAGATGGAAGAGTACGAATGTAATTTCGCAGCAATGAAGTCATAGTGTCGCGCGTAAAGGCCTCAACTTGCCACGCAGTTTGTCCGGGTTGGAGTGCATGACCTGGTAGACTGAAGAACTTTATTAATTAGCAGGACCTAACGCCAATGAGGTTCTTACAAGTAATATTCAATTTTTTGCTCGAATTTAGAGAACCTTTCTCTGTTTTTGGCAAAGTACGTCTCCTTTGAAAGGCCAGTGAAGGTTGCATTAGACTCGATGATAAAGAATTTGTCGACAACAGAGTCCAGCTCGTTCATTCGGATTTCCAATAAGTCAAGTTCGCTGCTCATGAGAACAGCATCCATGACCTTGACCGTGGCCCGAGCTTCGCGTGTCTTCCATCCATGGAGCTGGCAAGCATGCTCATCCATCCTCATGCCTTCGGCGTAGTAGTGAGGAATAATATCCTTTGGTCCATCGGCTTTGTCCCACAAGGGCCGTGTCGCATACGATAGAGTGTTCTTGATCTGGTAGTGGTTTGAGATTATGAAATGGAGCAGGCCAATGAAGGCCAGAGTAGCAGGAATGAGCAAGATTCTGTGAGGTCGTCGGAAAAAGGAGGCCATTGGAGTATATCGAACGCAGCTAGATATTGCGCAGCAACACCTAGGTCCTAGAACTTGTAAGCACAGCTAACGAAGGGGGGTTGGAAAGCATCAATGGACCCTAAATACGGTTTTGCTTCTGGGAATTGATGCATATGTAACGTAGTGAGGGGATGAAACAAGTGTGACTTGTCACAAACTCGTTCATTGGCTCCGATCTGACTCTTCTCAGGGTCAAGCTTTCAAGACTTGAAGCTTGAAGCTACTAATTTGTCATTCAAGGAATGCATATACATGTGCAGGCACGTAGAATGTAATTAGGATGATCCATCAACTTTATCTAGGAATAACGAGATGGAGCCGTGGACCAGTGGCAGACTTCGGCTTCGGACTCTGAATCCCAGGAACCACGAGGTAGGGAACCTGGCGCAAGGTTACTTGTACAGTGGATTCATCTAGTAAATAGCAAGAAAGCGTACCCCGATATGAGCCATGAAAATTTTGATGTCCTCTTCTCGGACTGCGCCCTGTTCCAATACCGGAGAAGTGTCGGGGGTGTTGAGACCCGTCTGGCTGACCTGTCTGCCAGTTCGCTGAGCGCAATTCATACGCAGCGGAGACGGCGCGGGGCTTGTACTCTCGAGGCCATCGTCATCTACCGCTCGTTTGGCAGCTTTGGCTGCGTCAGGGCCTAGTGCAAAAAGTGATCTCATGTCACGCGGAAAGAGAGGCGATGGCGTAGGAGGTACAAGTTCAAAGATCTGTTTGGACCCAGCAGGAAGAACTACAGCTATGTCAGGTACTCGAACAACCGTTGGCGTTGACATCGGTACGGCAGGCAGCGTCATCGTTGGGCTGGTCACAGTCGAATTGTTGACTGTGAAAGGCTGGGTTAAGACATATGCTGGAGACTGGAGGGCACTTGGGAGTGGACGCAGAAGCGGACGTAGTGGCTCAGCATCCATGCACGGAGAATGTAGGCTTGCATTATGGCAATGCGCCTCGCTGTAAACGGCTTGAGTTGTAAGCGAACGATGAATGAGAGTATGTGGCGCACGCGTTGTAAAGAGATGTTTGAATTTCAAGCATAGTATCTTGATTCAAGTGCCCTTGGACATGTTGCTGCTTGAACTTTTCCGGTATTTGCCTCGCTAACTGAATAGAATAACGAAGTGAGCTTGAGATATTTCGTATCTCTTCTTTACATCGCTCACTTCTTGGTGAACTCTGCTTTCAACATCTTTCATGATGTTCTCGTGTATCATGCCATAAACACGCGTCTTCAAAATCTCCACCATACTCTCGCAAATTGCATCGCGTAAGAGAAGCTTCATATTAAGCGCATCCTTTTCGTGCCTGGCAATCTGTCGCTCTAGCTTTGTGCGAGTACTTTCGAACTATATATGTTTCAATGAGGAAGCAACATCAGTAGCGATTTTAACAATGTTTGAGTTTTATATCATACGCACATGATAGTCTGCCTGTATTGTCGGTGCAAGATGGGCTATCCGGTCTGTCTGAGCGCCAAGTTTATCGAACGTGAGATGCAAAGTTGACAGCGTCCGTTGAAGAGTCGCAAGCAGTTCAGCGATGGCTTGTATATCTGGTTCTGGACCAGCCATAGAGTCTGGTGAAGGCGTAGACTGAAGGGGTAGCGAAACCTTCGCTGCCAGAGTGACTTTACCATGCTGGACATGATGAGCCTGGACTGGGGTTCGCGGGATGATAATCGAAGGGATCTTTGGTTTTTCCCTTGAAGAAGACCGTGAGTTTGGAGGCCGCAGGGCAATTAAGGTCTGTTGCATCGATTTTCACGTCGTTGTGGGGCGGGACTATAGGATACTTTACACGAGCATTATAAGTTATACGGGCGAACTCGAACGAACATGCCGTTTCAGCATGCCCAATCATTCCATGCCTTTGGTGCATGACCTAAAGGTAGTAAGTAATTTGCGCGTGTAACGTGCATGGAGTCAAGCTGGCACATAGGCCATGCTTTTCAGTTAAATTGCAGCAGAAGTTGGATACTGACTGCCCTTATAGTACACCATGGATAGAGAAATATCTTCGTTGATGTAGAACGTCTCTAAGGAGGGGGCTACTGCGTCAGGCAAGTATGTTGTAAGGAATCCCTAGAACATGCATATACATATACACCAAACCTAGAGTTTAAACTCCTTCAATGTAGCATTTATATCGTCAGGAGGTTTGAGCATGTGTGGCCCTTGAGGAGATTTCAAGGGACAATGATGCATTGGAAATGTCGGTGAATATCTGTGTCGTGAACTGCATATCGGTGTTTGTGTGATGAAATTCACCAGCGAGCTGTCTCTCTTGTGGGCTGATGTGGTTAAGATTAAGAAGAATACGATAACCCTGCGTTCGATTTCATCAGATACCAAGTGACTTGTTGATACACAGGAATCACCGCAAATGATAGTGCTGTTAGAAGCCATCTGAACGGGGAGTAAGGATGTGGAAGACCAAGCTTGTCTGTGATTCGTACCCAAAGAGCAAGCCAGACAGTGCCTGGTTTTCGAGTGCAAAAAGGGATGCCTGACCAACATATACAGCTTGGAAATTTTCAGCAGGAAGGGTGTTGGCAAAGGCTATGGCACTAACCCATGAGGAGTATGAAAGCCCAAGTGCCATCTCGCATCAACAACAAGATTAAAGGGACATCTCCCCAACCCGAGCGCAGAGCCTCTAAGAATTTCGCCACGGTAAGTATAAAAAGAATGATCTGGAAGGACATGGCAGCCGCTCTGTGGCATGAGGGTAAACGACGTAGAAGGTTTAAGTAGGCGGAATGGACGATACCCATAAATAAACAAACTGTGAGGCATCCGAGTGACGAGGCATATTTCGTCGTATCGAACGGCAGGGATTGTCAGGCTTGATCCGACACTCATTACAATGAGTTCAAGTACACACAGCACTAGAAGGATCACTCGGATTGCTGAATTTCCATGATATAAGGCAATGACTGTTCGGGGGTGCCAGATGAATGGAATGGATACTGCAAGACGGGGTTCGAAACTTACCGCGAAGGACGAGTATGATGTCCACCACGCAAAGGACAGAGATATACGCAACCTCCTGATACACTTACCAGATGTAACAATCATGGGGGGTATAGTGCAGGGAGTGCGATATATCGGTTCCTACAAACAAGATAGAACTTACACGGGTACACTGTAAGCTCGTCAGCCTGCAAGTTGATGACAACATAGCGTACATTTCGATCAGGAAAGGAACGTAGCGCGCAAACACATAAAGGCATTTAACGAGAGCCCATGGCTTACTAGTATATGATGAGAATTGGGTCAGACGTAGACGAGCGCGAAATATAACTCACGGCCAAATGAAGTTCACCTGCCAAAAACTCTGAGTGAAATAGATCGGGGAGGCCAATATTGAGATGCTCACTTCTTCATCGAATGTGATAAGAATGTCCCATGTAAGAAATGCCAACGCAGCAACTTGAGGCGCAGTTAAATTATTGTGGGTTGCCTCTGACACTTAATGCTCCATGCCCTACCTGAGCTACACTGCACTGCTTGTCTTGCGATCAGTACATCGGATGTTGCATACATGTTCCCATGAAGGCTTGGATACGTTGCTGGAGCGAGGAGTGGAGGGAGCATGCCTACCCAAAGCTCATCGAGCGTCTCGTTTGGCGTAATGAATCTGTCCCATGTCGCATATAAGTATGTACAATATTTAGATTCAAAGCAACAAGGCTGCAGCTTACGCGGCAGAGGTAAATTAAAGTGGGCCTTTCGTGCGTTCTGACCAGCGGGGTCGGGTGCCCAATGGGCGAGGGGTAACTGTGTTACATGTCATGTATGAAGGTATATTTTTGTTTGGTTATCAATGCCCGTGTACGTCGGGGCGAAGAGTGTTGAATATTGAATTACGGGCTCCTCTGGATCTCAGAGTGGACGACATCTTGACTTGGCCCTCGATTGTGTTGATGACTTGAATTTGATCAACAAGATAGCCCAGACAATCACATCAAAAATGTAAGCAAAATGTGGTGTTGGGCAGATATGTCGCCGCCCAATAGACAATCTTGATTACTTATAATATACATGGTTCAAATAAGATAGATCTCGTCGAGAGTAGGGAAGGAAGCTCCCTGGGTACAAAGTGAGGATGTATCAGCACAATAAAGAAAAGAGCTGGATAAACTGAAGGTAAGACAATTGTAGTGTAGTCATAATATATCAAAGAAATACTTCGCAAACTTTATGGGTCCAAAACTTGAGGCCCTCGACTAACTAGCCAAGAGGGCGATGATTGAGATGGGGGGGATTGAACTACTTTCGTTAGCTCTTCTTGACGCTGCCAAAGGATTTCTGCCCAAAATGGATGCGGAGGAATGTGACCAACAAGAGCCCGGAGAACATCAAGCCTAAACTCGTCATGTCATAATGTACTTGGAGGTTAAAGGACTGTCTTGACGAACCATCGCGCCTTTTCTTCATCCGTATCAGCAAAGAAGAGGATTTCCTGGTCATGGGGGAAACTCAAACGGAAGGACCGCTCGACTCCGTATAGGCCATCATCTTCGTGATATCGAGAAGTGCCTCCCGGACTAAGTGCACTGTTCCTCATTTCTTGATTGTCCTCGACAGCTATTGCTTTCTTCAAGTCAATAGTGGCTGTAGCTTTTTTCGTTATATCGTTGAATGCTACCAAATTTGCTCCAATGACACGCAATTGTCGACGACGCCATGTCTGCGAAACATGATCGAATTATGACCATTGGACGAAATGAATCGACTCACGCTGCAATCCCCGCCTGACTGAGTCAATATTCCCTCGAAGTATGTCACTTTGTGCCAATTAATGTGCCTTAGTCCGCGGGTACATTCCTCCAGGCTTTGTGGAAGCTGGTCTGGAGGGATTCCAGGTAATGCGGGCAGCCTGAATAGCTGAAGAACTATCTCCCCTACTTGCAGGGTGGAAATTTTACCCCCTGCTTCTACGCGTTGGCCAATGAGCGGATAGCTTGTTTCAAACAGCCGCGTGTCGCAACGAGAAGCTATGTCCTTGAAGGAAATGAAAGCCCGTGCCATAGTACCATCAGGTTTGAGATAACGAGCGAGATTTTCTGGTAGACGTTGAACTGGCTGAGGCTGAGGCACTGGATTATGCACGGGAAGTCTTTCTTTTGAGGATTTCTTCGGAGACGAAGAGAAAAAGCTTCTCATGCCGCCTTTGGAACTGGTACCCTTTGTCGACGTCGGTACAACTTGGGGAGAAGGCACAGGTACTTGTTGAGCAGGCACTAATTCCTTGAACTGAGTAATGATATGGGGATCCCGGCGAACTTTGAGTGTCAGCGTAAACTCGAGTTTGTTATGCTCGATGCTGAAAAAGTAGTGTTAACAGACATTTCTCTGATGTAAAGATTGCGGGCTTACAGTTCAAACTCTTGCTCAATACGGAAGTCTTTGCCTAAGTGGCATTCGGGTGTAGTGACAAAATGAATTCCGTTATTCAAAGTGCAAGTAATGGCAGTGGATTGCTCGGGAAGTGGAACGTGAATTCCCTTGACACCTAAAACTGCAGGAAAAGCCAAGAATCATCAATGAACCAAAAATACAGACGAAGTTCAGCTCACCTTTAACGAAGACTTTACCATAGGCCTTTCCCAACTTTTCCTGGGCACGATATTCTTTGATTTGCTTTGAATATTCATTCTAAGAACCGTTCAGTGACAAAAGCAAGACACAGAAGATAGGTTACACGCCATGTCTGACGGGCGGCGAACAGCCCTCCATGCCTTCCCAACATTGACGTCACCAGGGCCAGCCATATGTTCAATGATGTCTGGACCCGACGAAGAAGCATAGATTGTACCCTCATGCTCCCGAATTTGGTATTTCTGTTGTCAAAGGTGAGATTTGTATTCAAGAGCTGAAGGAGAGACCGCACTGTCTGGTTCTTGGGTGGTGCCACCATCCTTTTCAACTCTTCCTCTATGCTGTCCCCGAACTCTTTGTCACCTACACCCATACGTCCAACACCAGGAACTTCAAGCATAACATCGCCTTTTCCCCTGGTAATGCCAACTTGAGCTTGTGCATCATTTGCGCTCATGCTTCTTCTTCGACTCGGTCGTCCGATTGCCAGCCCCCCACCTGTCTCGGGCGGTGTGAATTCGTCACGTTCGGCTCGTCGAGCTTCTCTGCGGCGTTCTAAAATCATTTGCTCCCTACTTTTGATGTTGTCCTTGGGAGGCGGCAGTGGAGGTATAGACGATGCTGACGATACACTGACATTTCTGTGAACGAAGTTGTTGTGCAACAAAGTGGAATCTGTAACCGCACGTTCCATAGGTCGAGGGTCGGAGGCCGCTGGACGGGCTGGCTGAAGGATTTCATATGGATCGCATTCCTCGGACATCACAGATTCATCCGCCTGGGTCCCAGCGACATCATCCATTAGGCGATCCAGAGCACTTCGCATATCCATGTCAACATCAACATCCCCCATCTTCATACTGCCTCCGCTTTGGATGCTGGGTGTTTTCTCCTTGACCGTGTCTGCCCCAGGGGTAGTGAGAGACAAGTTTCCAGGTTCGTAGTCAGCATTGTCAACGGCCAAGCCTCGTCCAAACTCGCTCCCAAAATCCAGTTGAAAACTTGTCCTGGCTTCGTCATAGCCAAACTCCACATCTTCCACGACATTGGCACTTGTCAGGAGATCCTCCCCGACACTGTCAACATCGGTCATCGTCACAGGGGATGATAGATTGTCTGTTTTGATATCTTCTGATACAGATGTGACAACAGAAAAACGCCCACTATCTTCAAGACAATGGGCACCGGATGTATTGCATTGTTTCATCACGGTAACACCGTGGGGAGTATTTGGTGCAGAGGAATCACTCAATGTTGAGGGAGGTGTCGCATGTTGTAAGAAATGATCGTCCAATGCAAAGCTGGGTTGGCTTTCAAGTGTTGGAGAATTCGCACCCAGATATTGGCCGTCTTCGTTGATTTGGGAGGTTTCTTCAACAGACTCCTATAAACTAAACAGTAAGCGCGGCAATTAAAAAGATGGAGGTTGCCTACTAGTGCAGCTGGTCCGCCAGAAGAAAGTAATTCGTCGACCATGTCGTGATGAGCATCGTAAGCCAACCCCTTGATTGAAATATCGACGGAATGTTCAGTGTCTGAGAACGCAAACGGATCCTCCGAAGAAGTAGACAGAATATCTATATTTTGTGTCAATACGATGCCGCAATTGACAATAAGGCTACATACTTGATGATCCGATCTCGACTGTGAATCTCGGTATCAATCCGTCTTCGGTTGGACCACTATGTCTGGTGGACTTGCTGGGTGACGGAGTTCCTGGCAACAGCGAGACATCATCACATCCATCTTCCTTGGCGAGTTGACTGCGTTCTGCGTGAGTAGATCTTCCGAGAGGAGGTGTGGCCAAATGGCCAGTCGTGACTTTCGTCACAAGTTCCGGTGATGGCACGTTAGGGCTCGCTGCAGGAGGCATAGAAGTACTTGTCACCGTTTCGGTAACTGTGTCAATATTGTGTGATATTTGGACACTGGGTGAGGGAGCAGCAGAACGTCTGGGAGGAGTGGCAGGCGGGCCATGAGGGGAAGCTTGTGTGGGGAGCTTGAAGGCAAGGGCATTGGCAAGTTGCTGTGGGGAAGAGTGTGCGGAGGAATAAGAGGGAAAATGGGGGGGAGACGGCTTGGGTGACTGTGAGTATCCTCGCTGGTGTTGGAGGAAACGCGTAGCGTGGTGGGAACGCCCAAGTGGTACGCCATCTTCGGTCTCCAGTTCCGGAGGAAGACGGGGACTTGCTGCTGAGCGTGGTGGGGTGCTTGTAGCAATAGCAGGGATTTGAAAGGTAGTGACAGTCTGAGAGGCCGCCGTAGATATCCCGTTCGAGGAAGCAAATATTTCTTCGACAAGCCCTGAAATGCTTGCGTCGGGATCGAGACCTAATCCCATCATTGAAGATCCATCGCCACCAGATCGATCCAAGTCGTTGCTTTCATACGAAGAATCCTCAGGCGCCTCAACTCCTAGCGCGCCGCGAAAGAAGGGATCGTCATCAAGTTCTTCTTGGGGCCCGTCTATTTCAATGGAATTATCTTCAGCCGTCTCGCTGTGCGAATCATGTTCATCGGCGCTGATTTCGACTACGTCACAGCTTTCATCCCAAGTAACTGTCTTCCTTCTGCCTCTTCGGTTGCGACTGCCACTGCTGAGGCGAGGCCCGTGCATCCGTCTTGATACGAGTGATGAGCGTCCCGGGGAGACACCATTTGAAGATGGGATCGGTTGAGAATGTAATACAGGAGCAGGTGTAGAAAGCAAATGGGTGAGGGGGAGAGGGCGAGGTATGTGCTGCTCTTCCGTGTTCGTGACAGGCTGCCTGAATGGGCTTTTGGTAACAGGTTCCTTCTGGATCAAGCCTTGAAAAGTCTTGGATTGTCTTCGCTCTCTTTTGAGAGCAAAGGGGCGGGAATTTTCGCTTTCGGCTTGGTCGTGTATTGACGAAGGCCGGGCGCGTTTCTCCCCAGAAACCCTCCGGGGGGATGGGAAAGAAATTGGGCGTGAAGTTGGTGCTGAAGGAGGGGGGACTTGAGATTTAAAAGGGGATTTGGAAACGAGATTGTTGTTTCGAACGTGCTTATAACTTGATGAAGAACGGCGAGCAAGCGGGGCCTGAGGCAGGATACGCGGAGAGTCCCGTTTAGATATGCGTAGCGGCGAAGTTAGTGAGTCTGACGTTCCAGAGCTTCGACTCCCTGGGTTTGATGTCGGGGAGATCCAACCCATGCCAGAATCGCGCATAATGGAAAACTTGATGGGGTCAGGAGAATTGGACAAGAGCCTGTCGCTGAGCGGAGATTTGGACATTGCCACAATATGATCGTATGGAAAAAATGACGGATAAAGGTGTTGGAATGGGTTTCGCTGCGAGCTCGCTGTTGTGAACGACGAGCTCGTTCGTGTTTGGTTGTGAGCAATGATCAAGTGGCACTGGTTCAACAAACATGCATTCGTGGGAAAATATGTTTCGCGTTCCAGTCACATGATGGCGTACTCCCCCATTTAACCGTAACGACGCCTCTTCTCCAAATATCCAAGACAAGTGTCAAGGAGATCTCATGACCCGTTCTCATTGATATTTATTGTGCCGGATACGCCGGAGAAATAATCATGAGCTTTTTACAACTACTCATCTTCTGCAGGTAGTGTGGCCCTAACTCAATTACGAACATGCCTACTCCTCCCCTGTCTACACTTTCGTCCGTGTTAGGGGCCCATTTTCCCTACGTGATTACTTCAACACATCTTATGTTAGGTGTGGGAGGTCAGTTGCAATTTATGCCTGCCGTCAAGTTTCTGACTACCGTAATACCAACTTGTACAGCTTTCCTAGGATCTTTTGCCGTTTATCGACTCTGGATCTGGCCTTTCCTTCTCTCGCCACTTCGTTCTGTTCCAGGCCCACCATTAGGTCATCTAATTTTTGGGCAATCCCCTGTCATTATTCGCAGCGAAAGCGGTATACCCCAACGCGAATGGGTTAAGCAATATGGCCCTGTTATCCGCATTGTTGGGCCTATTGGCATTGAGCGCCTTATCTTCATGAAACCCGATGCTTTACATCACATTCTAGTCAAACATTGGTTGGAATATCCCAGAGTGCGTAAAGTACCTTTTATTCTGCCATCCATTGCGAAACTGACCTAGCTATCGTGAAGCCCTCCTTTTTGAGAAACATTCTCGGTTTGGTGACTGGCTATGGTCTCCTCACTGTCACGGGAGATGACCACAGACAAATGCGCAAGGCTATGAACCCTGCATTTTCTATTCCTAATCTCATGGCTCGTGGGTGCTAGTCATTGAAGATTTCTACCGCCGACTAATAACTTCATGCAGAGACCGATATGTACTACGACTCTATTGATGGGTAAGAAAACTAAACACATGGGCATTCTTCTTGAATAATCCTGCCTAAAGACTCATCAACATCATCAAATCCGCTATTCAGGACGAAAAGAATCCCCAAGACGGGAAAGTATTTCGAATGTATGACTGGAGTGTGTATACTATTCTCCAACCTTTCTTGAATTGCCATGAATCCAATACATATAGTGAGCAAAGTCACTCTTGACATTATCTGCCAGACAGCATTTGGCTATCATGCAAATTCCTTACATGATCCACACAACGAATTAGCAGAAGCATACGAGCAATTACTGGACCTTCAATCTGGTATGATGTAATGGCTTACTTGCTGTTCTTTGACCAATAGCATGACCAGGCACCAATCTCGCAAAGATTGCTCTCTTAATGTCGATACCTGGTGCAGCAAAGATCATCGGTTCCCAGTGGGCATACAACCACCGCCATTGGTTCAAGAAGATAAACTTCTTCAGTAAAGACGTATGACGCTCGCCTTGTATCGTTGACTGACCAAGCATCCAAGGTGCCGTCAGTGATCTGATTGCCTCCATGTATCGTATCAAGCGCGTTTCTTCCTCTATACTTCGTCAGAAAATGGAGGACTCTTCTATTGCAGTCGCCGATACTGAAACCAAACGGGATATAATGAGCCTCTTGGTTCGCGCAAGGAAAGCCGACCTGGATAAAGACGTGAGCGTGTACGCTATGAGTGACCACGCAATGATGGATCAAGTGGTAATTTCTTCGATATAATCGCCATCACTGTGCTGCTTTCAATAACTCGAATCAGTTAACATTCTTAGGTGCTGGCCATGAAACAACTGCGACAGGACTTTCATGGGTAGATATTGTTTTGAGCCATGGTATGATGAACGTCTCACAACATTTTTAGACGCTGTGGTTGTTGGCAAATGACAAAGAAAGCCAGAGGCAACTTCGGTCAGAAGTTACACCTGTGTTTGCAGACGCCTCCAGACCAGATTACCGCAGCTTGAAGGATTTACAGTGGCTCGACTGCGTGATGTAACCATCTTTCTTAACTAATTACTGGTCGGCTTACCAACTTTTCACTAGCATGGAAAGCCTTCGTATATTGCCCCCCGTACCACTAACTGTGCGTTCCACCACGAAGGACGATTATGTTGACGGAATCTTGGTGCCCAAAGGCACGTTACTTACAATACCTGTGAGTCGCACAAGCATCTCATCTGCTTGTACTTCAACGCCGTGATTTGCAGATACGAATCGTCAACACATGGAAGGTCATATGGGGAGAAGACGCTGAGGAGTAGGTCCTTTCACTACCCTTTGGTCGGTCGCTGATACATCAATCAGGTTCAAACCACAGCGCTGGTTGAACCTACCCCAGAATTACCATCCTGTCTTTTCTATGCTATCATTTCTTGCTGGTCCTCACTCTTGTATCGGGAAAACTATGGCCATCATGGAGATGAAGGCTGTCCTTGCGTGCGTTATCAGCGTGGATTTTCTTCTTCAGCACGTCCTGACTGCGGATACGCAGCGCTCTGATTACTAACTTTGAATTCGAGCCTTCTTTCGTTGGTCAAACAATCAAGCCTGCTGCTGCGATTACAATGAGTATGTTCGTACTACCGTCTTCCTTTGAATCACCCCTCACATCTTTCGTCAAGAACCAACGGATGGAATGCCATTACGTGTTCGTCGTGTATCTTGAGTCCAAGGTTTTTAAGGATGGCGACCCATTATAGTCCAGTGTATCGGGATAGGAGCTCTTCTTTCCGAATCGGTGTCTATTCTTTCCTAGTCGCATAGTAATACACCTTTATTACAATTAAGGGCAATACCCACGTTTGTCATGTTGGCAGATACTCCACTGGACGTATATCACGCGACTCCTTTGGAAACTCGTCCCATGCCTAGTATTTCTGCTCGCACTAGATGTTGGGCTGGAGGGCTGGCTCACCCATCCTTTCGAGGCTCTTGTAATCATAAGCTACATATGTACCATGATGGATGGCATATTTGAGTGATGATACATTATGGTCAGATGAGTATGCACTTCCAATGATGTCGAGAGGATAACCTGATGCACAGTTAGCCGAATATTTCACATGCCCGTCTGTAGTGATTTGGCTGTCTGCAAGAGACCATAAATGCCTGCAGATAAGCAGCCTGAGCTGAACTATTGCCCATGTGATGTCACCAACTATTACGACCCAGTTGTTCAGTTACGCTCCTCATTATATCGCCGACGATTGCCACCTCTTGCTTCTCTCTGGATTGATACTAATCGGTGCGTTGGACCGTTGACGAGCCTTGAAGTGTTTACAAAAAGTAGTGACTGATTTCCTTACTTTTGATTCAAAGTGGCAATAGTCTTCCTCGTTCTCTACCAACTACTTCTGTACCCTATACTTTTCTCGCCTCTGCGCAAGATTCCAGGCCCTCCACTTGGCCACGTTGTCTATGGGCAGTTTCCAGCAATCATCAACGGTGAAGCTGGCATCCCACAACGTGAATGGGTCAAAAAATACGGGCCCGTGGTTCGCGTTGTTGGCCCCATCGGGGTGGAAAGATTGATATTCATGAAGCCGGATGCTCTTCACAAAATTTTAGTGAGCGACTGGGTTGACTATCCGAGAGTACGTCCCTTGATTTGCGTATGCTATCTGCTCTACTCATGTCGACTGCTTCCAGCCAGGATTCATGCGAAGTACCCTGGGATTGACCGCCGGCTGGGGCCTTCTTACCGTCACTGGTAACGAGCACAAGCAAATGCGGAAATCGATGAATCCCGCATTTTCGATTCCGAGTCTTATGGCCCGTGAGGTTTTCATTGTGCCTGGTCACCTTTTTATGCCTGAGTGTAGCCCTTGCAGAGATGGATATGTATTATGAGCCTATAGAAACGTTTGCAACATTTCCTTTGTTCTTGTCCCCTTCTTCTCATCTTGTTCGGTGGCACAGCTTAATCCAACTTATGGGTTCAAAGATTGACAGTGCGGAGAACCCGTCTGAGGGAACAAACCTGCTCATGTACGAATGGAGTGAGTCTTATTTTTACCTCGTCGACACCTTGCCCATATCATAACCCTTCCAGTGAGCAAAGTGACTCTTGACATTATCTGCAAGACCGCTTTCGGTTATGAAACTAATTCTCTTCGCGATCCTCATAACGAGCTTGCCGAGGCCTATGAACGTCTCATCAGTATGCAATCTGGTGAGTGCTTGAGTTGCTATGTGGCACGAATCACCCTCCAAGTGGCTTTCATCCATCTCCAGGGCCCAACCTTGCGCGCTTTATTGCCGTGCTGGTCATTCCCGGTGTACCTCGGTTGCTAGGATCTGATTGGGCATATAGACACCGACATTGGTTTTCCCGCGTTCAGGATTTATGTGCGCGGAATCTACTTTCATTCAATCGGTCGAACCTGGGCTTGCTTACGAGTTTTCAATAGCTCCGCTCACAGTATTGGTTGAGTCGATGCACCAAATCAAGAAAATCTCAGCAACCATTCTCGCCGAAAGAATGCATGACTCTGCGGTTACAGTGTCGGATACTGATGCCAAGCGGGACGTTATGAGTTTACTTGTCCGCGCACGCAAGGCTGACCTTGAAGATAAACGAACCTACGCTATGAGTGATCAAGCTATGATGGAGCAAGTGGTCAGTAGTTACCTTCGTTGTCATTTGAATTACTAATCTTCTTATCGCATCTCTACAAACTCCCCAGTTGACATTCCTAGGTGCCGGTCATGAAACAACTGCGTCAGGATTGGCCTGGGTGAGGTCACACTCATTTTTTTATATATTTATGCTAAGTATGTAATATCTTCACGTAGACACTCTGGCTTCTTGCGAATGACCCAGTCAGCCAAACACGTCTTCGTAACGAAATTACCCCTCTTTTGGCCGATAGTCCTCGGCCCGATTACCGAAGTCTCAAAGAGCTCCAATGGCTGGACTGTGTTGTGTATGTTCTCTCTTCTTCCTCTTTATTTCATGCATCTCCTCTCATCCCTTCCTGAAGAATGGAGAGCCTGCGAGTTTTACCACCTGTCCCAATGAGCTTTCGAGCTGCAAGTAAGACGGATTACATCGATGGCGTTCTCGTCCCCAAAGGGACTATATTATACATACCCGTATGTGATTTTGTTCTTGCTGACTGAGAACTATTGCGATGGCTTCTTCATTAGATACGAGTGGTCAACACGTGGAAGGAGCTCTGGGGAGAAGATGCAGAAAGGCATGGTTTCACCTTCTCACCTTCTATTCTCTATTCATCGAATCGGTTTTATCATAGTTTCAGGCCGGGACGCTGGCTTGACCTTCCAAAAGCCTACAATCCTTCGTCCTCCGTTCTGTCCTTCCTATCTGGTCCTCATGCGTGCATTGGAAAGACAATGGCAATAATTGAGATGAAGGTCGTTCTAGCGTGAGCAAAAGTCCGACTTTCTATTTCACGAACGTCATAACACCTGTCTAGGTCTTTGATTGCGAATTTCGAATTCGAACCTGCATATGCTGGACAAGTGGCTCAGCCAACAGCGGCTGTGACAATGAGTGTGTTTTTTAATGATAGCTGGTCATCCGCACACACATCTCACGATTTCACAGAGCCAAAAGATAACATGCCTCTTCGCGTCCGCCGTGTTCATCGCAACTAATCTATCCACGTACTACTTGACTGATTGTAATTGGTGCATTTGTTTTTCGCGCACCTACGTCCTTAATTGCGTCAGGATCCCCAAGGCAAGGGATATCGTTACTGTCCATGTACTGTGGTGGATTATAATGTATAGTGACTGAATGGCGATTGTAAATATATTAGACTGTACATTGTTTTGTGTATGTATCCTGTGTTGTGCCAATGGACTGACAACAGGGCCAGGCCACGCGACCATTATTAAAACCTATAGCTTGTAAAAGGCAAAAATCCAGTACGTGGGCGGTGCTGTTGACGCGTTGACACCTATTAGTGATGATGACATGTGATTGGCGATATTTTTACCCTTTCAATTGCAACTTGCATTGCAGCTTGTCCCACCAGAAGCCGCCATCCTGTCTGTCTTAGGCTTGAGAAACTAATGGTACTTGTGAAGCGAGCAAAGACATGGTCCAACCCTGTAGAACCTGCAGACGAGAGACCTGACGCGTCGGAAAGGGCCAACGGTGTACCTGTAGGATTCAAAGAAGACATACACAAGTCGGCCAAGGTAGGGCTCCTTCTTAATTCAGTCTTCTTTCAAAACTTTACCCCCCCAATCAGAAGCCGTATACGTTTTATGCTTCAGGAAAGTTCTTATTTCCGTTAGGTCTTTTGAGTAAGTCCCTTTGCCGGCTTCGCCCACACCCTTGTATTCGCATGCACACCCTGATGACGTATTTTGAGTTGGTACATTGGTTGCCTTTATATTAATCGAACCTCAGGACATCCACGACATTCATGCACATATGTCTGTTTTAATGGATCAATACAACGTCTACTTGCCAGACCTCCCGGGGTTTGACTTAACGCGAGTCGAAGCAGAGTGGTCAAAATTACAGAGTAGCATCCCCGAAATATGGAAGTTCAACAACGATGGTCGTGAATTTCAAGTTGGAGAGTCTATGAAGGCGCGAGGGCTTGATGCCAAGCACCCTGTGATTCTAATTCCTGGTGTCATTTCAACTGTGCGTTTAGAATTCTACAAATTTTACTTTCGTTAATTTACGGCTGGGCTGCTTCAGGGATTAGAGTCCTGGTCTACATCTCCAGATTATCGAACATTCTTTCGCGAGAAAATGTGGGGGGGCTTCAACATGATATCACAAGTGACCTTCAACAAAGAAAAGTGGATAGCGGCAATGATGCTGGACCCGGTCAGTGGGTTAGACCCGCCGAATGTTAAAATACGTGCAGCAGAGGGCATCAATGCGGCAAGCAGCTTCATCCAAGGTTACTGGATATGGTACGATTAAACCTCATCGATTTTATGAACCTAACGTTTATTTGTTCAGGTCAAAAATTGTCGAAAACTTGGCTGTTGTGAATTATGATACAAACAACCTTTACTTGGCACCTTATGATTGGCGACTCTCGTATTCCAATCTTGAGGTTAGAGACGGATATTTTTCCAAGCTTAAGACCACCATCGAGGGCTTGAAGTATGTCGTACCATGAATGCGGTTCACATGATGGTCATTCTATCTTCAGGCAACGGCAAGGCAGAAAGGTCGTCATTGCGGCACATTCAATGGGTTCAACGGTATTATCTTCACATCCTTTCGATAGTATCTGATCGAGAAGGACAAAAAAACAGGTATTGCTGGTGAGTACTTCCAACATTAATGCCACTCTATCCACTGAAGATTCTTGTTTTTTTATCAAGTATTTGTAAGTCTCCTGAAATTATCATCTTCTTCTACTTCCACGTCGTTTCATTAGCTTTAAGTGGGTAGAATCACCCCTCCATGGAGGTGGAGGTTCCAGCTGGGTCGAGGTATACAAGTGCTATAATAGAGCGATATGCTCAATCTCACCCATCATTACAGGAACACGTCGAAGCCTATATTTCCATTGCTGGCACTCATCTGGTAAGTTTGTATCAACTACCTTGCATGTTCGGCCATGAATCTTTGTTGTCATAGGGCGTTGTACGTATCATCCCACACACAACCGACGACGGTCCTTATTCTTCCTTCCTTAGGCTAAGGCAATGTCCGCCTTCTTGTCTGGTGAAATGAAAGATACAGTGCAGATGAATCCTGCTGGTGCCTACGGTGCGTTGCATGTCGACCGTAGTCGAATCTCTTAGCAATTCTCATGATCGTTCTGTTCTGGGTCAGTTTTGGAACGATTCTTCTCGCGAAAGGAACGTCAAGACCTTTTCAGGAGCTGGGCTGGGAGTGCCAGCATGTGGATAAAGGTATGTATGGTCATGGAGGACTTCGGATGGATCACGAATTAACCGTGTTTAAGGGCGGTGATGTCATCTGGGGTAACGAAAGCCATGCGCCTGACGATGCTCCAGGTGCCGTTCATACCCATGGGCAACTGATTTCTTTCAGGCAGGCACAACCCGTCGACGTCGTTGGGTCCAATACTACGACTCTCGGAATGACATCAGAGAAAGCAGAAACATGGATCTTGGAACAGACACCATCGTCCTTTCAGGTCAGAAGGCGTACACAAGAGGATCTCCTAAATTGAGCCATTTTACAGAAGATGCTTGCTTCCAATTATTCCTTTGGTCTTGAACGAGATGAAACAGTTTTGAAGAGGAATAACCTTGACGACACGAAATGGACCAATCCTCTTGAAGTCAGGTGCGTTTCATTTACAGCGATGGTTTCCTCCATTCGACAGTGATTGGTATAGTTTGCCGAATGCACCATCAATGAGGATATATTGTGTGTACGGGCACGGAAAAGAGACGGAGGTCCGCAAGCAGTCCTTCAGCGTGTAATTACACTAACTGTTCTGCATAGCGCTCATATTGGTCTGTCGTTGCCGCGACTTGAATAAGCCCCTCTATTCACTTTGGGTGCTAGGTATACAAATGGAGGACACGAACGTGATGATATTTCAGAAGATGACTTGGAGCAAGTGTGCCGCGATCCTTCCTCTAGTGATTGTGTCGATGGTCAAAATGTTTTGAATCTTCCACCTGCGAAACAAAGTTGGATAGATTCAGTTTTTACCAATGATACAACAACGCCAAAGGTAAGCATACAACAAATGCGTTGCAATGCTGATGACCGATCAACTACCGCGTATACGGCAGGTTCGTAACGGTGTCAAGATGGGAGAGGGCGATGGTACCGTCAGTCTGCTCAGCCTTGGTGCTATGTGTGTTGAAGGCTGGAAACGGCCAAGATGGAATCCTGCAAATATCAAGATTGTTACTGTGGAGGTAGATTTGAAGTTTAATGGAATCCAGTCCTGACCAGACTAACCACTTGCCATTTAGCTTCCGCATCGTCCTGTGCTGTCAATCCCGCGTGGAGGTGCCAATACCAGCGATCATGTGGATATCTTGGGCTCTACAGGACTAAACGAAATAATTTTAAAAGTCGCAACAGGAGTTGGTCATGAGATAACTGACAATTATGTGTCCAATATTAGAGAATATGCAAGTAGAATACAATGGGATTGATATTTGCTTAATGAATCAATTGTTTCCGATCCGTTGTCGACAGTTAGTTATGCATCATGGTTCGCTGGGAACATCGATTGGACCCTGCCCGATGCAGCCATTACATAGCCAGTGTAATACGTTATACGCTCCAGCAACGTCTGATCTGAGCAAAAATCGGGCCAGGCGTTACCAGCCTGCGTTTCCTCGATAGTGTCACTGAAAAGAAGCTTTGTTGAACGGCATATCTAGTATTTTTTTGGCTCAAGGCACCAACCTTGGATCTGTCGCTGATTGAGAAAGTATCGAACGTCTGACAAATCGGCGACATTGTCGGCCAAAGTTGGAAAGCTTGGCAGTTTCTTCATGGGAAAGGTCGATCCAGAAAAGGCGAGGAGATTCTGGATAGGTTTCATTGAGAGTCGGGAAGTACTCGTTGAACCGAATTAGAAAGTCGACTACAGACTTCGATGTTGCTGTCCACAAAAGATGGAGGTCCTTGGAGGGAGGGTCATACAGTGGCGTCGCAACAAAGCAAGAAAACGAAGGCTCACGAGGGAACAGCAGTTCAAGATGAGCATGATGTATATCTTGCGCATAGCGGCCGCCTGCGACACGAGTTGTTGAAGGAAATCAGCCACTTCTCGGTCCAAAGGGAGGCAGTCAGTGTTGTCGACCTCTTGATAGTGGTTGTGCCAGGTGGTGGCGAGATTGGCATGGTCGAGAGCACGCTTGCGATAAAACTCGACAGTGGCAAGGAGGTCGAGCAAGTCAGGGATGCGGCGGGAATCAAAGGTTGGATTGAATATGTTTTGTATGGTGTAGAGTACGGTTTGGAGGGACGGCACTTGTTTGATGAATGGAGACTTTGGTGAAAGGACCTTTTGTTTGATGAATTCTATGGGCCAGCATTGAGTTGTTGGGCAGATTGGGTGAGGAAGGACGTTACGGTAAACTCTTCTGTGGTCTTCTCGCGAAACAGGATTGTCATTGCCTGCGATGGCAATCAGGTCGCGCAATTCGTGGAGAGGGTCCATGGCCAACTTGTGCAAGTCACGTGGCCTGCGAGTAATAACAAGACAAAGTTTAAGAAAGTTATTACATCATCATGTCCTCGGCGCGGAATACCCAGGCCACGCGACACCACGTGGCCACGTTCCGGACTCCAAAATAGGCAACAACGTTTCCTTTTGGAGACGAGGGTTTTTATAAAAGTGGATGGAGGTCGTCTTCCTCTCTCATGTCTCCTTCGTCCAGCTCTCCTCCACAGGTAGGCTTCCACTTGTACACTCTCCCCAACTCACCCTCTCCTTCCAGCACACACAGGTCCTCATAATCGGCGCAGGTCCTGCCGGTTCCTATGCTGCTTCTGCTCTTGCTCGCGAAGGTCTCAGTGTCACCGTATTCGAAGCAGACAAATTTCCCCGGTATGTCCTCATATTCTCTTCATTTTGTTGACCTGACCTCTCCTCAGCTATCACGTTGGAGAAAGTCTCCTTCCGTCCGCCCGTCAATACTTTCGCTTCATCGGAGCGGAGGCCACTTTGGCCAATCACGGATTTGTCCCAAAGGTGACGCTCCCTGGCCTTCAGACACTCTTGTATACTGAAACAAACGTCCTAGCCCGGCTCAGCCATCAAGTTCAATCAATTCAAACGAGAAGGCTGTGAGTATTCTCATTTAGATCTAACATTTTAAACCATCGACCATTACAATCTAGACACAGATTTCATAGCTCTGGGGTACAATAACAACTCTTGGAACGTCGTAAGCGACCTTAATCATCAACAGCTCTATGATAACGACCTGATCACCCTTCCCATAGATACGTTCTGAATTCGATCAGCTGCTCATGAATCATGCTCGTACATCAGGCGCCTCGGTCTATGAACTCACAAAAGTTACAGATATTTCTTTCTCATCCGTTACACCCACAAACCCCATCTCCGTTACTTGGAGCCATTTGCCCCCTCCCTCGCCACCTTCGCCACCAGCCTCTCCATTTGCGTTCAAATCCCCGTTTCCGCGCCGCAATACATTTCCATCTACCCAGCCCATGTCCACCACTGGAATGACTACATTTGATTATTTGATTGATGCAACAGGCCGCACAGGTCTCCTCTCCACCAAATATCTCAAAAACCGTCATTATAATGCTTCTTTAAAAAACGTGGCCGTTTGGGCATACTGGAGGGATACAGATAAATATGGCAGCGGTACCATTAGACAAGGTGCACCTTGGTTCGAAGCACTCACAGGTATCTCTACTCTCTTCATTTTCACGATATCCCATTGATACAATATTGTCAGACGAATCTGGATGGGCGTGGTTCATTCCTCTTCACGACGATACCATCTCAATTGGAGTTGTTGTAAATCAAAAGTACTTTGACGACAAGCTCAAGAAAGCTCTTCCGCCTTCGCCTTTCAAGCATCCAAGCACCTCCAACCCTACCAACTCTACAATTATTGCTCGATACTTTTCGACTCTCTCCTTGGCTCCAGGGGTCGTCAGGCTTATCACTCCAAATGGTAATATGATAGAAGGGAGCATTAAGAGCGCAAGTGACTTTAGTTACTCTGCATCTTCCTATGCCGGCTGCAATTACAGAATTACTGGTGATGCTGGAGGTTTGGCAGCTTTTTCATAGCACACTTCAAATACTGATGTTGCCTGTAGCTTTCATCGACCCGTTCTTTTCCAGTGGCATTCACCTCGCACTCACTTCGGCACTTTCAGCTGCCGCTACAATATGTGCGTCTATTCGTGGCCACTGCTCCAAGTCGGATGCTGCTGAGTGGCATACTCGACGCGTATCTACGAGTTATACAAGGTGCACTTCACGCCAATCGCCCCGGTTGAAATCACTCAACCTATTGAAAGATTCCAGGTCGTTGTCCTGAGCGCATACAAACAAATTCGCGCCCAAAACACTGACGTTTTATGCGACATTGATGAAGACAACTACGACCGTGCCTTTGCATACCTTCGCCCAGGTAAGTTTTGACGGTTACTGGATCCACATTTCTGATCGTATCTACCTAGTCATACAAGGAGCGGCCGACATGGGTAAACGACTGTCAGAGACGGAACTTCAAAAATCGCTCGATTTCTGTGTCAATCTGTTCAATCCGACGTCACCAGAACAGATCCATCGCATCGGCGAATTCTGTTCTCTAGAAAAGGAGCTCTTCGACGTCAACGGGCCTCTTGTCGATCCGAAAATCCTCGAAGACGCTTTGCGGATCGGTGTGCGAAACAGAACGGCTCAGGAAAGCGATTCAGATAGTGATCAGATATCCTCTGACACGGAAAGGGCGTTAGAGACCAAGATGATACTCAATAAAATCAATGCACGCAGAGTTGTACACACGGAGTTCGCAGCGAATAACTTGGAATCTGAACCTCTTTTGGGGTACGTCATGCGGCTGGAAAGAGGGGCACTAGGGTTATCTAAAATTGGTTAAGGTACTTAAATGAACGCGACTCGTTTGCAAATTGCCACTTTATCTGATTCCCGAACCACACGGGATCAGTTCTGCTCAATAGGATGGATGGAAAGGTAACTGGCACAGTCCGCGCTCCACACAAGGCCGGGTCCTTGTATGTCACGGACACAGTTATCATCACGCTTGATCTGGAAATTATGCACAAAATGCAGCATACTTATGGGACTTTTTTTCGTCACTTTTGTACTTGAAAGTTGTATCAAGGCGCCCCGTATCTTTTCTGTAAAAAGTTGGACCAGCATGGTCGGATCACATCGGGCCGGTACATCCGGTCCCTCTCCTTAAATAAAGTGAGAAGGATTGTCGTCGAACGATCCCCGTTCCAAAATGGTCACCAATCACAGCCAGAGCTTTACTTTGAACAACGGTACTGTAATTCCAGCCATTGGCCTCGGGTGAGCCCAGTTACAGAAGTCGATCGAACTTTAAGCCACTGATATGAGTGACACGCGATTGCAGATGTTGGATGGGAGAAGTAGGGGGTGGAAGCCGTGTTTACGATATGTGCATCAAAGCTCTCAAGGTTTGGTGAAATCAAATCTACGAAACATGACACGCTCACCAGTGACCATCTACTTTTCATACTTAGAACGGATATCGTCATTTTGATACAGTTTGCCTATTTTTCTCGCGTGGTCTCAGCAACTTACTGATTAATATGGTAAACAGGCATCCAAATACGGTGCGCCACACCAAATTCGGAGGATTTTCCTCTACTTATGACATATGCGGACAGGAAACGAAAAACAAGTTGGTGCTGCTATTCAAGCATCTGGTGTTCCAAGAAATGAAATATTTCTCACCACTAAATTGCCGTGAGTCACGATAACGGACTAATCAGCCGCCCACTGCAATCGTGAACGCTTTTTATCAAGGGATGACTGGACGGACGTTCGTGAATCATTTGACGCATCTATTAGGGAGCTAGGCGTTGATTATATTGACCTATACCTGATCCATTGGCCACAACATGCTGTCATAAGTGGTAGCGTTATATCAATTGGCACATCCTATCCATAATTGACGCAAACATGGACCAGATGACGGCTCGCGACGTGTTTTGACACCAGAGGAGCAACCCGACTTTTGTTATGCATGGAAGGAGATGGAAAAACTCTTGGGAACTGGTTAATGCTCGCCTCTGTTTGACAGTCAAACATGGCTGATCATTAGGCAATCAGGAAAAGTCAAGAGTATCGGCGTATCAAACTTCTCAGTGAAGACCCTGGAAAAGCTCCTTCCGCACTGTTCTGTCATTCCAGCGATAAACCAGGTGGAATTACATCCGTACCTCCCTCAGCTTGAGCTCAAAGAGTTTTGCGAAGCGAGGGGTATATTACTCACGGCATATTCACCATTAGGTCTGTTCATACTTGCCTTTGCCAACATTTAGGACTCAAACTTGGCACAGGGAGATCTACGACGTTTTTTAATGATCAAACCATTACAGCAATTGCAGAGAGGAAGGAAGTAACAGCAGCGCAGGTTACTCTCAGCTGGGCAGTGCAACGCGGTACCATCATTGTTCCCAAAAGCGAAGATGAGGGTAGAATGGTAGCCAACTTGAAGGTCAGCTTATTTTCAAGTTACTTTATATTATTGCATGATTCAAGCATGTCGGCAGACCGTGCTACTGTCAGAGGACGACATGAAGGCAATTACCGACATCCACAATGGTCCGGGAATGCACAAGTCGTTGTTGAAGTATCACGCACCAGATGGAACTGTCTTTGGATGGTCATATGACTGGCTAGGTTGGAATATGAAAACTGGTGGAATCATTGCCTAGTATGGAATGGCCCCCCATGCAAGATGGGAAAATATGTAGTAAAGAAGAGGCAATGGTCGTCAAGAGGGCAAGGTCATACTTTTGTCGTCAATGTCGTCAGAGATTACATATAAATATTCAATGCAGGGTATGAATTGTGCATGGGTGGTGTTGCGATAGAACACTAATCAAAGATTGATGTGGCGCACGGGGGACTTCACTTGTGGTATATAAGTGGTGAAAGCATTGTCATGATTGCGATTGTTGATGTTCAGGGATATCGGGAGTGGAGAGAGAATGTTGATAATTGATGAACCTGAGGGGGCCCTGCTCGAGAGGGCTCATGATAGTCGCACTTTGTGAAGAGCAAGGGGCCGCCAAACTTAGTACGGTAGTAGATCTCTCCCTACTCCGACGCACCCGAGGTGAAGATGGACGTCGTGGAATCGGTGCAGAATTGCCAGCACCGGAAACAGAATGGTGGATTGCTGATTCACGTTGGTGATAGAACCTCGGAAGCACTAGTACTTCTGGGAGGGGCTTCAGCCTCTGAGAAGTAGAAGAACCAGGTTGATCTCGATCTCGATGCCGAGTAATGAGAGGAGGAATATGGCCTGAGATACCAATCTCATGGTATTTCTGTGGATCAGAAAATAGACGTTCACGCCTGCCTTCAGTGCGGTCATGTAAAGACCGAGAAGAGCCAGCATCGACCGGCTCATTTAACTGATTTTCTGCACTGGTAGGGAAAATACGTCCCAACAAGCTATCGGCCGAAGCAGCCGTGGAGTCGATACGTGTCGGCCTGCCAGGATAACGATCGTTTTGTGTTACGAGTTGATAAGAGGTCAACTGATGCGCAACAGGAGGATTACTGAAGCCAGGAAGGGAGGCTAATTCAGAGGTAGTGCGATTAATGGGTGGCGGGTCATCCAAATTTCGTTGATAGTCGTCGTCGTCGGTCTTCGTGATTTGGGGGAAAACCTGCTCCAGATGACGAGTAGCCAAACTTTCTCCCTGATCGTCTTCTGATCCATAGTGCGATAATCGGTTGTAGATCCGACGCCACCAAGATGACTCACGTTTTCTGGTCCCATGCTTGAGGTCAGTACCATGAGTATATTGATCTCGATCAACGTCTGAAAAAACAATTAGTGAGTCGCAAGAATGCAAAGCAGCGACAAACCACTCATTAATATCCGTTGCTCTAACTCCTTCTCGATCTGTACGCCCAACGTGTCGCTTCTCTCCCTCATGAAATATTTTAGCCCATACGCATAATTATCCCCTAGGCCAAGCCACTGTCGCTCTCCTTCTACGTGGACAGCCTGTTCTTCCACTTCAATCTCGACCTGCGGTAAAGTTGCACTGATGTCCTTGTCCGTCTCGTCAGCGCCATCAAAATGCGCCTTCTGCTGGAACGCTCGTGGACGACCAAAGGCACCCTCGTAGTGATTAGTTCTACGAGCACCAACATCGTGTGTAGGTTCCTGGCCACGAATCCTATCCCACAGATAGATCGATCCAATCCATATCTCGCGAAATGTTTCCCGAAAGTCAATGACGTGACCTAATGACCGCAAGCGTGAAGTCTTCTTGAATCCTGCATCCAACGAGTCGGGATGTTCGGTGCACATGTAAGGCTTGTATGAGAAGGCACGTATATGAAGGAAAGCGAACACCCTGGTGCGGTGCGAAGATCAGCAGAACGGTCAAATCAAATGAAAAGAACACAAACGTCATCTCAACAGTCTCCAGTATTGTCCCGATCCCAATATTGACATCCGCTACCGTCATGTATCGTGTCTAAACGAAGATCAAGCAAGAATAAATAAAGAAGTTCGATTATTACACACATCTTTTACCAACCCAAACATACTGAGGATAGAGAGAAAGGTTGCTTGCCAAAAAGTAAGAAATACTGGAACCCAACATATCTTATAACACGGTCGAACTCGAAGCGCTTTTAAACTGACCGACGGCTTTGATGGCAAATAGCTTTAACAATGGGTGATGAGGAGCCAGGTGTCGAGAGACTGGGACGTATAGTTGAATCAAGCAATACATGGCGACAGTCACCGAGATCGAAACGATGATCACGATCTGAATGACGGCCACAGAGTCGAGATTCAGCTTGCTTGAGGACGAACAATGTCACGAGCTCACATAGATATGACCCCAACCCAGCCCCCAAGACTCTTCGCAGTACAAGCCTGTAGAGTCCAAAATGACAGCCGCAAGTGTGGTCCTATCGGGGAATCGTATTTAAGGAGTTGATAACAGATGGCCATAGAGTTAGTAGCACTGACGTTGGGCGGATCACACAATATTGCAGAACGCCCCATTTACAAAGCTGTAGGAAGTATAAACCATCCTAAAGAGCGCGTTATTCGGTGTCATAGGAATACTCATGAGAAGGCGTACACGGGGTTTCCACTTAAGAAAGCCTAAAGGAAAAATCCACTTTTTCACTTCATCACCCTTCATAATGGCCTTACGGTCTGCCTCACGCGACACACCGACCTTGATAAAGACAGCCTTCTGCTCGTCAGGGTCGGGAGAGATATAGGTTAGTAGAAGGTAGAAAAAAGATGTCAACACTGTCGATTCATAAGCGTCTCGGACGAGAATCAACACTGTAGAGTGGTTCTGGGCAAGAGTATCAGAACGGACATTCAAACATAATGGTTACAAGACATACCCAGAAAAGGAACGACGCAAAGCTCACGATGGCGTAAAGGGGGACCATAAAGAGAATGCGAACGATGTCTGGAGAAGTCAGAAACTTTCCGGTCCATGAAATTGTTGCCAGATTGCACACACATCGTTGTTCCCGTTTCTAAACAGATGTGTGAGGGTGCATCGGTATAGCAATAATAAGATGTAAAATTACGTTGGTATAGAATTGAAGATGTTTGTTGATTAGCCAGAAAGACACCACTGTGGCTAGTAGAGCAAAGGACCCCGAAATAATCCAGCCGATCTATGATTATACGATAAGAATTGATATCGAACGTAATGGTACACCCACATACATGGTATGCTTTAAGACAACTTGGATGATTAGAAGGCATATCCGAGCAAGCCTGCCAGAAACGTTTCAGAACTTAAGACTAACCTTGCAATACGAGATCACCGTTTTGGAACAACGGGGGCCCATCTTCCGCTCTTTCCTTGTGACATGTCGAGTTCGAGGGCATGGACTTTGGGTGCGGCACAGGCCTTCGAAGTCACCGAACTATTAGTAGAATGCACCAAGCACAGTCGGTAGACGACCGCTCGACGTTGGATATTTACACCACCTTCGTGCAGAGGTAGCACAAGGTCGACAGAGACCACCACCGATGATAGCAGCAGGAAGCAGC
>JABAJT010009748.1:30690-45237 GCA_018850275.1 Tephrocybe sp. 9174TJB
CGGCAATGGCACATATGCTTGGAGCGCTTGATGTGGCTATCACAGGCTTGTTTACAAGGGGTGTTACAGATTCTCGACCTATGGAAGTGCAAAGTAGAGCTTAAAATACCAGAAGGGATACATGAAAGACCAAGAGATGAGTAGTTCAGATAGGGCTGGTGGTTCCAACCACAACAATCAGAGGTCAATGCACCAAATCTCCAATTTTCCCTCTGGCTTGCCCTTCGAGCTCTCGCGGGCTGTTTCTATAGCAAGCTCGTAGTCAGAGTCGTCCCTCAAGGTGACTTTCCCACCATCTTCGTCCTTGAACTTAAGGCTGAGTTCGTTGATCCCTTTACCAAATTTGGTGGCAATCTTCTCCATGAATTCTTCAAAGGGCGTGTCGGGCGTCAGAGTCATGCCACGTACATCATCCTGATAGTGAACCTGGCGGCAAATTTAGCTTCGTTTACATGGATTCCAATAAAGCACGCTCACTTTGACGCGGATCTTCACCAGTTCGAACGGGGCATCTTCGTAATCACCACTCGCGTAGCCCTCCTCCTCCTCTTCATATGTACTTGGGCCACGACGACTAGTATTGCGGCGTGTGACCTTCCTACGAACTGTGCCTCCAAAGGAGCTGGGAGCATAGTTGCTGGCAGGAGCGCTTCGAGAACCTGACCGGGTAGGAGCAAAGTTGGGATTGGCATTTGATCGAGCCCAAGCAGCGACACGGTCGGGAGGGGCAGGCGGTCCACCATCACTACGGATGGGCGGAACAGGAGGCAAATTACCATCGGTGTATGAATCCAGATAATTGTCATAGAATTCAGTCATCCGATTATCTGGTTCTTTGGGAATAATCAGCCACACTCAAGAAAATGGAATTTTTCAAACCTTTGGCAACAGGCGGAGGGGCATTGCCTGGACGCTTGATACTCAAACCACGAACGGCGCCGCCGATTGGTGCTGCAGGCATCGAGGCGTTGGTAGTGTTACTGCTGATGGGCGCGGTATTGGGCTGAACCTTGGGCAACGTTGGAGACGGCTTTTGTCCAGAAGTAAGCTCCCGAGCATTGACAGGAACATTGAGGGTGGTCTTGGCACGCTCTAAGCCAGCAGAACGTGGTTTATCGTCGATTGCAGGCCCTAGGCATGACGTGATAAGAGAAGGGTGTAAGGCATGAAGGATAAGACGAGCTCACTGGCAGGAGACGCCGCTGGAGCAGTCGCACTGCGATTGAGGTTGTTTTGTGCGACAGCGGTATCGAAATCTGGGCGCTCCACAAATACACCACTGGGAGATATGCCTTGTTTCAAACGAGTACTTCCCGTGAATGAGGTGAAGGTATCTCCTGGATCACTGGCGGCAACCAGTATCTAAATGCATGTCAACACATAAACTGTGGGCGCTAGATTTCTGGCGGACGTACAGCTTTACCCATGTAGTCTTTTGTCACAGAATTCTTCAGTTTCTTCTCGGATGGTCTGTACAACACCCCGACAGGCTTAGGAAGCGGTTAGAATTGGAGCATAGATTGGCAGCCTTGAAGCACCCACAATGCTGAAGACTGTATAGCCCTCACCCCGATCTTGGATGGCGTCGTCAATGACATTGTGCTCTTCTGTTGCCTTGTCCCGTCTCGCTTCTTCCATATCCGCTAATCCTTCTTGCACGCGACCGAGATACACCTGCGAGAGACCTTTGTTGAAAAGGACCTCGGCAGAGTAAAGACGAAACTTGAGGCCGAGCTGTTCATAATTGCTGTGGGGAAAGATGAATAGGTTGAAATTCCAAGCGAAGTCTGACGACGCACATATCCTGATTACCCCTCAGATAAAGGAAAGCTTCCTCGAAATCCTTGTATGCCAGGTCATAACGGGTAAGTAGAAAGTTGGACACTCCGCATTGGAAATATCTGTGTGGTAATGATAGGGTTCAATAAGGCGCCGATCGGCCAAGGGAAAGTTGTGAACTCACGCAACAGCTAGATACTGATCAAGACTAGTGGCATCTATAAAGCGCTCAACGGCAGCTTCATGCTCTCCAAGGGTCGCATAAATAAGCCCCATATTGGTCAAGATTTTGGACGAGTCTGCAATACGCTATAATGATTATGATAAGTGATTTGGTAAAACGCATATGCCAGGTAACGCACAGAGAATAGATCGAGCGACTTCTCAAAATCCTCCTCATCGTACGCTCTGAGAGCAGCCGCCCAGGTTTCGAGTTCAGCTTTGAGAGACATGGCCAGCCAACAAGGGTGCTCGAGAGGTAAAAGAGTGTTTATGAAAAGTCTAAAGGATTAAGTTGAAAGATGAAAAGTAGAAACAAAAAGGGAAAGAAAAAAGAAGCGAGACACAGTCTCTGAAGGGGCGAGGGTGAAAGGGGAGGGATGAGAGTAGGGGATGGTAGCGTATATAACCTTCACGACAGCCTGGTCTTTGATCTGTTCGGAATCGTTGTTGTCAAGACCTAGTATGGCATTATGCCACAAGCTGTAACTATAAAAACAATCGCCAGGCGTCAGACGGTGTTGGCTCTCAATATCCCCATTGCATGTTCATCCCTCTCCGGAAACCGATTCCAGGTTGTGTCCAGGGCAATACCTCGACCGTTCTCAGCCCATGGCGGTGTGCCAGGCCCGTATATGGGGTAACCTTTTGACTTGATCATTTTATGGGCAGGGCACAGCCTCACATTTATCATCACCATCACCACAATAGAGGGCTGGCGGTAACCTGGCTCAACCTGGGTATGGCCGTAGCAGCAATGAAAGGAACAGCTCCGAGTAACTACAAGAACTACTGCAAAGTGTTAAGATATGGCGTGATGCGATATAAATTACATGGTCCATGAGAAACAAGGAGCAAAAGTCTAGTAACCAGATGGCCGTGAATACGATTTTGAAGTATCGTACGCACGGATTAATTTGGCCTGATCCTGTTTACCTGCATTCTCTGTCTGGCTGAATGCAAACCCACGATTTCTTCGCATGCGCTGCGTCGCCCGGACTTTTTTGATCGCCTTTTGGAACCTGGGATATACCAAAGTGAGCGATGTCGTTAACGAACCTGACGAACACTTACTGTTCTTGTCGAGGCCGGTAGTCTGGAATATTGTATTTCTGTAATTCCTGTGCGATATGATACGAAAGTGGTCGATATGTCCTTCGATAGCTATGAGGCATGTCAACCGAGGACCAAAGAAAAGTTTGTAGAGGGTGTCTTACTATTTCCACGCCAGATCACGACTGAGGCAAAATATAGGAATGAGAAGGAGAACGAAATAAAAGATCCCGCTCGTCCATAGGCGCGGAACAATGCCAGCATACTCTGTGGAAAATCCTATTGCTGGGGCAACAACGGCATATAGGGGCAAAAAGAGCATCGTGAAGATAAAGGATCCAGGAATTGCTAGAATAAAGTCAAGCAACACATATGACCGCCAATGCAAAGTATGGCCCACCAGCGACAGTGTATTTCGTCCAGAGGCTGTAAGGAATAGTATCAGCAAGGATAAGCAAAGCACAGTCGATGTCACCAACTCTGATATTAATGCAGCCTTACCCAACACCGTGAGAAGAACGGCGAGATATAACGTTGTGCCCCAAAACCAATGTCCAGCATCGAGCCCGTTGCTTAGTTTTAGATCTCCCCAGAATAGAATGACAGAGAATCCATATAACACCTGAAGAAGGAATCAGACGAGTCCTCAACATCGATTCACACACAACTCACAATACTATGATACAAAGCATTCGCAATCCAGAGCCAGAAGGCCGTCTTGGTGAAAAACGCGTTCTTTTGACCAAGCATGTATAGCTGCGGATATCGGTCCAAAAATCGAGCAGATACGAATTGGTCGAAGACTCCAATGACAAGAGGAGGTAGGACCGTGAAAACAACATTATACAATGAGAGGGTCCAAGATTCGTATGCAATTTGGCCTGAAAAATTGTTGAAAAAGGAATACTAGATATGATGCTAGTTAATGCTTGGGGTTGGGAAATGAACATAAATTCAAATGTACCCAGAACTGCGTCATGTATAAGACAATGTTCTTGTAAAACGAATCTAGGAAGAGAACGTCAGCTGGGGGCAAAACGGATAGTTTGGCAACTATACACAAAATGAGCGTCGCCAGACGGCGATAACTCCAAGCACCGTGAACAAGTAAAAGTTTCTTCAAATAACGGAACTGAGAGATTGCAACATCCGCCGAACGAGCGGCTTGGAGACCCTGCAGGAGACGTTGGTAACACGTTGGAAGAAGGGTGAAACCTTGATAGTACCTCGACTCCGGATATGCCAACTCCAACATGAGCAGCCTGGATCATACTAACATCGTTGGCACCATCACCAATAGCAAGGAGTATTGCTTTCTGATTCTTCTTGACCAGCTTGACAACGAGGGCTTTCTGCAAAGGAGAGACACGACCTAAAAAAGAGCTGAGCAAGAACGTATGATGAGATATGAAGACTTACAACAAATCACAGCTTTGCACATAATTGCCAGTTCGAGGAATATTTTTGAAATGTCCTTTTCCAACGCAAACCCTAAACTTTTGCCGTCTAACATGCAATCAGCGACAACTAAAGCATAATTACAGCCCTCCCTACCAATGATGAGAGCCAGGTCTTCGAGTTCACCGGAATTCCGTTGATTTTTTATCGCAGTCAGCCGTTTGCTCAAAAACTCCGCTGTATCATGCGCATTTTCTTCATTGACGATGACCTACGAAAATTTACATCAGCAGAGGTCTAAGTGTCATGTTCACACTAACCAAATTCATAGACTCAGAAATCAATCGACAAGACATTCCTATATTAATTGCAGTTTCTTGTCGATCTCCGGTTAGTACCCAGACCTAGACAAGAGTCAGTCAATCCCTGCTGAGATATTCGTCCACAGCAGACCTTGATGCCAGCCATTTGTAGAGTATGAATGGTATCTGGAACACCATCCTGCAGCTTGTCCTCTATGGCCGTGGCCCCCAAAAGGAACAATTCCTTCTCAATCAACTCAGCGGCTTGGTCAAGAGCATCCCCTCGCCCATTGATGGTAGCAGCGGCTTGATTATAGATAGCAGACCATTGACGATATTCTTCCTCAGAAATATCACGATAAGCTAGGCAAAGCGTTCGAAGACCATCGGTAGCGTAATTCTGAGCGGTCCTTTGAGTATATTTTGAGAACTGTTTAAAGAAATGTTTACCTCAAGGTGAGACAAGGTTTTATCAGTGTAGGGCTGGTTCTTGCTCAGTCGTTCAAGAATAACCGTATCAGCACCTTTGGTATAGATTTTGATCTTTCCATTCGGCATTCGTACCACTGTCGACATTCGTTTTCGTGTCGAGTTAAACTCGCAGACATTCAAAATTTCGAATTCTTGAGGTTGCCCTTGGATGCTGACAAAAACCGACTTGGGCTTCCGCGTCTACGAGGAACGTCAAGGGAAGTACGGATGACATGCATGGAAAGACGCACATGGAATTGGTAGCCTAACAATTCTGCGCCTGCCACTAAAGCTGCTTCATCCGGGCTGCTAGCTTGAAAAACCGTCTTGCCATCCCTTTGCTCGGGAATAACCGTATGGCAAACGGCTAATAAGGTCAAAAATTCCCGCAGCACTTCCCGTTGTCGCTCCTCCGAGCTATCCTCACCAGATCCAGAGCCCACGTCTACGAACGGGTTGGAGTTGTGCTCTAGAAAGTTTCTTAATTCAGCGAAAGTTTTCCATCCGTCCCCGCCCTCTTCAGTATCGCGCTTGTTCTCGTCGACAACATCGGCATATGCCACGCCTGCAACACTACAGCAACGAAATTCCATTTCGTTGCAAGTAAGAGTTCCAGTTTTATCGCTGAAGACGTATTCAATCTGACCGAGCTCCTCTACGAGGGAAGAAGTGCGACACATTGCAGGTGTGTCGGTTTTGGCGTAGTACATGTCAAGATCAAAATTGATCAACTGTGCTTGCTGGAACTTGACAACTTCCATCGTGACGATCAAGGAGATAGGAATCAAATTGTTGTAGAGGATGACGAATGTCAAAATATCTGGAGTGAAAGAACGTTAATCCAATTTACTTGTTCTTAACTCGACAGCCAGCAAACCTTCAATGAATCCTTTCGCTGTGGAACCAATTTGAGTGGTAGGAGTATCAGAACGTGCATCAATCCTTACCTCGGCCAGTCAGAGACGAAGACTCGAAGAGATACCATTGCTGGGTCGAAAAGAACCACGTGCGAATGCTGCTGCCTACCGTAGACCCAATGGAGAGGGCAAGCAGGAAGATGAACAAGAAAACAATTTGGACATTGACCTGCCTCTCAACTGCAGTCCTCTTGATTGGCGCAGCACTAGTGGAAAAGTTAACCTATCTGAAGGAATACTGAAGGGAAACTCACGTTGCGTTTCGCATCAATTTAGTCTCATGTCCAGTAAAAACCGTCAAGCCATATACCCAGGGTGTGTTCCGAATCTGTGCTCCACGCAAAAGCATTTGGTCTGGGCCTAAAGGCACTTGTTTTGGCATGCCTTCAGGAGTAAGAAGATCAAGAGTTCCTTCATATGTATATAGGGAGTTGTTAGGTTGCTCCGAGCGAAGAGAGCCGCGCAGTGTGTTTGCGAGAGATGGTGCCGTCAGGGATGATGTATGTGGTGAGGCTTGTTTGATCTTGAGGTTGGTCTCTCTGTCCTCAATCAACAACTAAAATTTCCAGGCGAGTTACGGCACGCACCCATCGAGGTTTGACGTCTCAATATAGCATAGACCTTCTGGTTCGCTCGAACTTATGAGCAACATATCCGCCGGAATGAAATCGTCGCTATCCAGTCGAACAACATCCCCAACCTGAATATCCTTCCACTTCTTCTCTATGAAGGTGGACTCTGCGGTGAGGACCTTTGCGATGCGCGCATTCAGCTCTGAGTCTGATTGATGCCGTTTCTAGCACATGATGAGGGATGCATATCACCAGAGAGGTTCAGAAACATACTAGGTCCTCTTGTACTTCCTTGAAAGCAGAAACCAACAGAACCACAGCCAACGGTGCAATTGTAGTATATTGATTGGTGGGGGATACACCAGGGATTTGTTGAATACATGCCGTGAAAAGAAAGAACAAGTTGGCGTATTTAGAGAATTGCTCTGATATGTGAGAAGAATTAGGGCTTGTAGTTGCAATAGTTCGGAGAAAGGCACACCAAATAAGAACTTGGGTATAAAGGAGATGAGGTTGTACTTGGACGTCGAGACTGAATTAGAAGAAAATTCCGAGTTGGCCGCACTGTTGTTGAGTGCAATAACCCGTTCTCCCGTGAGGATCTTTTCCTTCTGCCACGGCCACTTCCATTTCCTTTTCCTAGCTGTATGCCTTACAGGGTGAGCAGGAGGCGTGCTAGCTGGCTGAAAGTCGTCATCGTCAAAGTTCCAGCCCTGCGGAATACCATCGCCTAAGCTTAGCTTAGAAGGACCCGACCCGGCAGGTGGTACTGCAGCACGAGCGAGAGGCAGGCCACTTTCCTGCGAATCCATTGCCTTGGGTCTCCCGAACGCGGAGTCCGGTATGTTGTCGTCATCATCATCGAAGAATGGGTCCATAACAGGCTGCGGAGAGTGTCGGTCGGAGTAAGGGCCTATTGAAGAGGATGGAGGGTATCCATTATAGAGGTCATTAGCGGGCTGGTAGCGAGCAGCTGGGTTTGCAGTGGATACCAGCCGTCGAAAGTCGTCAGTCATGGTTGTTGAGGCCGTAAGTATTCGAATCTCGTTGCCAAGAAATCTCAGAAACCGCGATGTGTGCCACCGCCACTTGATCCAAACATGACAGTGATCCAAAAATTACTTCACAAAATTACAAAAATTGGCGTAACTGCATTATGGTACATACAAAATGTAGTACAGTACAGACATTAATATTGAAATGTATATGATATCGTGTCCATGGGAGTATCACTGTCCGTATCCGAGTCACAGCCTTGACGCACTTTATACGTGATGAGCCCCACTACCAAATGCATGAGGGCCATTGCCATAGACGTATGGTGCACTGGTGTGCGCTACGGGATAACCCTGCTCGGTGACAGGCACCGATGTGTAGGTCGGATTGATTGAAGGGTTCATGGCCACGCTTGCATGATTGTGCTTTTGCTTCAGGAGTCGGTTTTTATATGCCGACACAATGTAACAAGCATCTTTGGAGGGTAGAGTTAATACCTAGACCAGAGTCAAAATCACGCTCAAATGCACTTACACATCTGAACGAGGATAGGAACTATGGCCGTTACAATGACAGCAGCTTGAGGTATCTTGGAATATGATTCACACAAGTTGACAGTGGTCCCATTGTCTGTCACAATACAATCTGGGCCAGACTGGAACTCGTTCCTCAGGCGGTAGTAGCTGACAAGGCTGTAGATTGTGACTGCAATCTGAATGGCCAGTGTGACGTAAAGCACGACCAGGTATGTCCGGATGGCTCCCAATCTTTTTGCGAGAGCACCGATGAACCTAACGTGGTTACGAACGTGAGTGCGCTCTCTACCACGTCTGCACGAGAAAGACTCACCCAACCAAGGTTATGATGGCGCTCGCTGTATACACTGCTCCTATCACGATTATGCTTGCCTTGACCTTTTGGGTCATCTCGGAATCTAGGATCATCGACCTACATCAATCATACGAAGCTATCAGATATTTGTGCAACACACCATTGCCTGCAGCGAGTAGCCACCATACCAGGCCTGCAGCACCTCCTGTGATGACCAACTGGATGAAGGCAATAACTAGCACGCCGAGACGAAGAGGCAGGCAGCACAGGAATTTGGCACCCATGATTAGGACACGGAATTGTTTTGAGGGTAAGTCAAAGGCGAGAAATATGTATGATATTTTATACTGTGAATGATGGCGGTCGCCACACTGCAAAGCAGTGCTTCGCAACAGGCTTGGACATGTGAGAATGGCTTGGTATAGAGATCGCAGTCAGTGCTAGCTGAGGGGGGCTGTGCCGAACACCGCGCGTTATTTGTGCGACTTTGTGCAATGATTGATACGCGCCCGTAAGGTGATATCTGCCAGCCGGTTGCCTTTCATCTCCTTGTCTGTCCTCCTGACCAGCCATGCAGCGACACAGCTTTACCGCCCTCAACTCTACCTTTGTTGTTGACTCTGAATACCAGTTTGTCAAGGAACTCGGCCAGGGCGCATATGGATGCGTAGTAGCCGCCACCCATCGTAGATCAGGTGAAGGTTGTGCGATTAAAAAGATCACCAATATCAACACCAAGGTCACTATTCACGTAAAAAGCACAGTGCTGTTATCTCACCTATCGACGTCTAGCGCATTCTTACCAAGAGATGTCTGCGCGAAATTAGGTGTGTGGGAGGATAATCCTTATTGGATACCGCTGACCTAGGATGATCAGGCTTTTGCATCACTTCCGTGGACACAAGAATGTATGTTATATATGTAATGAATTCCGATCCTTCTAACTGCCTATAGATTACATGTTTGTACGATATGGACATTGTTTTTCAGCCGAATGGGAACTTCGATGAAGTTTACCTCTATGTAAGTGAAATCGCGTCTAGGTTGAGTCCAACGTCAAATTATATTATTTTCAGGAAGAACTAATGGAGGCCGATCTCCACGCAATCGTTCGTCTTGTTTACGATTGACCATTTCCTCTGCTAATACGATGATATAGATCCGCTCGAGACAACCCCTGACTGACGCTCACTTCCAATCCTTTTTATATCAGACCCTTTGCGGATTGAAGTACATACATTCTGCCAATGTTCTTCATCGCGATCTTAAGCCTGGCAACCTTCTTGTCAACGCCGACTGCGATCTCAAGATCTGTGATTTCGGTTTAGCCAGAGGTTACACTCCTGGTGGCGGGACGTCTCGTGCAGCTGGAAATCAAGGTTTTATGACCGAGTATGTTGCTACGCGATGGTATAGGGCGCCTGAAATCATGTTGAGCTTTGGCAACTATGTAAGTGAGAAGGCATGCTAACAAGAGAATGATGATGTTCTGATCACTACTGAAGACCACGGCTATAGATGTATGGTCGGTTGGTTGCATATTGGCAGAATTACTTGGAGGAAAACCGATCTTCAAAGGCCGAGAGTAAGGCTTCAAAAATTTCGCAAGCAGTTTTTTTTAGGAATTTGATTCATTTCCAGCTATGTCGATCAACTCAATCAAGTGCTCCACTACCTTGGAACTCCTTCTGAGGATACTTTACGGCGTGTTGGTTCCCCTCGGGTATGTATTTTACGCATGGAATTGACGGGCGTGCCCTATTCAAGGTCTTTTTTCCAATGTAACAGGCGCAAGATTACATTCGATCGCTTCCCATCAAACCTAGAGTGCCGTTTTCGACTCTGTTCCCTTACGCAAACCCTCTCGCTACTGATCTTCTATCTCAAATGTTGTGCTTTGATCCAGCCAAGCGGATAAGCTGCGAGGAAGCTTTAAATCATCCTTATTTCCAAGTGTGGCATGATCTTGCCGATGAACCAGTCTGTGACACCGTATGTCCTGGTTTTTTTCGCTATCACAATCTTTACTTAATTTCCCGTCAAGAAATTTGACTTTGGATTTGAAGAGGAAGACAGCATTGACGGGATGAAGAGACTTATAGTTGAAGAGGTCAACTCTTTCCGTGCAGAGGTTCGTGCTCAAGCAAGAGCATCCGGGCAGATACGTCGCCAAGATAGGTTTGTCTCTACATTGTCTTTCCTGTTTCCCTACTCATAGATACAGCCTGCCAATCCCTTCGCGAGAAGAGATCCTCAACTCCCCTGTCCAAGAGCACGGACCTATGCACGGAGCGACTTCGTCTTTCACAGCGCCTGTTGTGGGAGCTCGTCCTGCCAGCCCCGTCATGGACGATCCAAGTGAAGAACTCGAGCGCGAATTAGCTGGGACCCATCTCGGTGGCATCAGGTCATAGAATACCCTCCATGTCAGATTGAAAATGACGGTGACTGGACAAGGATTATAGTTGTGTATCATTTCTGTCGGAAAATCTTGTACTTATTTGATGCTTCCATAAACTTCTTTGCTTGCTCAAAGAAACCGTTACTAAAATGACGGGAATGTATTGAACGAAGAAGCCATTGAGGGCAAGTTAAGATGCCTAGATGTCTAGATATCGTGACCTATACGTTGATTTCTTTTGGAGCCTATTTCACCCCAACCCTTCTCCCATACTCACAATCGCTCAATTTACTGTGCCCTTAGCTCCTTGAATAAATGCTCTAACTTTTTCAAGGTCCTTGCCCTTGCGGTCTTCAGTCTCTACCCCGCTGCTCACATCAACAGCCCACGGGCGAACTATTTTGATTGCGGCCGCAACGTTGGTAGCTGTTAATCCTCCGGCGAGAATAATAGGAAGTGCAGTTTTGGAGGGCCCGTCGCCGTCGACAGGAGACAAGCCCTCGTTCGCCTCCCTGCCAGTTGGCAGGACAGTCTGATCGGAAGTTGGTTGATAAAATAGAGCTGTCCTCACGTTTTCTCCGGCATCAACAATGGCTTTTGCGAAGTTCCAGTCGACAACTTTCCCTGAGCCGCCACTAACGTTGCTGCCATCCTTTCGCAGGCTATCCAGTAGCACAAATTGGTGGGCACCAGCTCTTGTGATACCACTTGCACCAGTTCCATCGCCGATATGGAAAACACGAATAACGGGGACAGGAATGTGATGCGCCAAATCAATTGGTTCAGACCCGTGTAGTTGTACAATGTCAAGCTGTGCGTAAGAAACAGCGTGGATGATTTCGGAGAGGGACGCATTCTGGAAGACGCCGACCAAGAGGGGACGAGATGTAGAGGCGGAGAGGCGCGATGCATGTGCACCAAACCAGGAAGTATTACCAACATCAGGTAACGGCGAAGAAGATACAGTGGAAGAACGCAATGCCCGAATGGTTGTTGAAATGTTTTTCGCAGTCTCCAATGAGATATGGCTCTTGGCGCTCTTGACAAACATGAGACCTAGCATATCAGCGCCCGCTTCTGTGACTGCAAGCGCTTCTTCTGTTGACCGGATCCCACAAATTTTCACCAAAGGAGGGATCGTTTGCCACAAAGGCGAGGAAGAAGTAGAATCTGGCAGCGACAGAAGGTGGCGAATGAAGGAAGCAGGATCTTTGGCGCGCATGAGACTTTCACCGATGAGGACAGCTTTAACACCATCAGAAGAGTATCGCTGAATATCTTCCGGTGCAGAAATTCCACTCAGGGCGCAGAGGATCACGTCCTTTTCTTTCACCATGTCGCTGAGGCGACTGGTAGTCCCCATGTCGACTTCAAAATCATGCAGATTCCTGTTGTTCACGCCGACAACTTTGGCGGGAAGAGAAAGTGCAATTTCCATCTCTTTTGCATTGTTGACCTCGACCAACGGTTCCATACCCAATTCCAGACTGTACTTGTACAAGTCCCGAAGAAGGGCCTCTGGAAGCATGCTCACGATGAGCAAGACGGTGTCCGCACCCCAGATACGCGCCTCCAGTACCTGATACCGACTAAGAATGAAGTCTTTTCGAAGGATCGCAGGTCGGTTCGGAAGATGGGCGACGCTCATACGAGCATGAAGCATGTCTTGCAGGGATCCTTTAAACCACTGAGGTTCGGTCAGGACAGAGATTGTCTGCGCGCCAGAGAGCGCATAGGATAAAGCTTGGGCGGCGGGGGATGTAGTGAGGGAGATAGGACCTTTTGAGGGAGATGCACGTTTTATCTCAGCAAACAGAGCTGGAGTGTTGGGTGCTGTTTGTTTGATACGAGGTAGGAAAGGAATTAAAGGTGGCGCGATGTTGAGATGAAGAAGAATTTCAAGGTCGGCAAGCGTTGTTCCAGGTGTAGACTGGGCCAAGGCAACGTCTTTGAGACGTTGTGCATAGATCCTTTCCAATATGGTGGGTATTTTGGCTGCGGTGTCTATGTTTGAGGAAATGTCTTTCGAAAGTGCTTCAACAGGGAAAGGTGGGAGGGAGCTATCTAGGACACCAGAGTGAGGGTTCCCCTCCCACAAACCACCCCGCAAAGAGAGAAAGTTACGGATTAAATCATCACCACCATCGCTGAGGATACTCTCTGGGTGGTATTGGACGGCTTCAAGAGTATATTTGCGATGGCGAACACCCATGATGACCCCAGAGTCTTCGGAAATGGATGTGATGGCAAGATCAGGGGGTAATGTAGCTTGAGACGCGCTCAACGAATGATAACGCGTAGATTTTATCCCCTGGGGGATATCTTTGAAGCACCCTCTGTTATCATGTCGGATACGGCTGACTTTTCCATGCATAATCTCTCCGGCATATCTGAGGAAGCAATTGATTATTCGTATGCAGAACAAATGCTTGCTTGGAGTTTTTGAAGGACAGCGTGCTCACCCGATATCTCCACCGTATAAGTCCACTAGACATTCGAGGCCCATACAGACTCCCAGAACAGGAACCTTCCCCTGAAAATACTCGATTGCAGCCTTGGAGATTCCAGAGTCTGTTTTGGGATGGCCTGGCCCTGGCGATATAATCAGGGAATTGATCTTCAATTGAGGGAAGGATTCGGGAGAAATGGCATCGTTTCTAATGACAGTGACGCTTGCACCAAGGAGGGAGATCTGCTGGTATAGATTCCAGGTGAAAGAGTCAAAATTGTCGATCATTAAGACATCGAGCTGGCCAGCCAAGGCTGGGGGAAGAGAAGGTGAAGCCATGGGAGACAGATTGATGGGAGATATGGTGCTGGATGGCAGGTATTTAAATGATCCAGGCAATAAACAAAACTACCTGCCTTGAAGAAAAGAAAAGCCCAAGCCCAGTATGGTCGCAGATGAGTCGATTAGTCGTCACGTGATCATCTTATCACTGTCTGAATAATAATTTTGTTCAACTTGTTGAAGAGGTTGTGCTAGTACAAGGGGGAACTCTGTTACATATACATCAACATATAAAACATAGATCACGAGGAAGGGGATTCTCGATGTCCCAAAAGATAAGAAAACGTATTGAATGATGCCCAAGGGACGAATTCTGGTAGACAATGGACATCGCCACATGAGCCTCGAAGCTCCAATTACTCTGTGCACGAATGGTTACACTTACGAGGTGTCATGTGTCCGCTGAAATAAAACTCGACGTCTAAAATAGCATAATCGTAAGTCAGTCGTTTAGAACCATCTTCGGACCCACAGGTGAGACCGCGTTCGGCGTGCATGTTTCCATAGACTCCCATATCCTTCACCAGGAAGTTTTCGGATTCAATTGGCGTTTGGAAACCCTGTGCTCCACCCCAGGTCATGTTTCTATATAGAGAGGTGCATTGTTCTCTCAAACACAAAGAAGTGATCCGCAACATGCAAAATACTTACTGTATTGCGATACGAGTTCCTTCGGCGACAAGAATGAAGTCCTGAAGTATTATTATGTTACAGCTTTTTATAGGAAGAATCAAAACGATGGCACTGTTACGCACCGCCAATCCGTGAACTATGACAGTCCGTACCGATTTTTCGATGACGTTCGGAAGAACGCTGA
>JABAJT010009749.1:0-43037 GCA_018850275.1 Tephrocybe sp. 9174TJB
GGTTAATTTGTTTCAAATCCCTTTGCCTTTGATGTTCTTCCAACGATGATCATTAGAGTTCTTACCCAAGTATATATAATGTATGAAAGTAACCCAAATGAAGCTCACACGATGATTAAAATCTGTATGCAGAAAATACTCCTAATGCTGATATCTTACACGGGACCAAATAATACTACCATGCGCCAGTGAGCCCAATCCAGTCTTTCAAGACGTTTGTACGATCCGTGCCAATCTCACGAGTAACCTCCATTTGTCGAGCAATAGGCAACGTTTCGAAGTGAGCTAGAAGGTTACCATCTAGAATGCCCTTTGAAAGCGGCTTAGACACGTAGTCATTACGAACAATTCTAAGGACATCCATCACATTAGTAGTTAGGTCAGGAGCCGGAAGCCGAGTTGATGAACCCACCGGAATGCCTTGGGATTGAGGCCTGCCACATGTTGAATATTTCGCGTCAGTTGGCCTTGAAGCAATTGTAATCGCTTAAATGTATGCTCCTCAACGGGTGTTAGGCAGCTTAAAGTACCGTCCGTTGATCCTGGACTCCCGCATTGAATAAATTCTCTTCGAAGAAAAATCAGGCATATAACCCTACCTGTAATAAGTTTTGCATGAGGAATAGGATCGTCGCTTGTCAATCTTCGAGCGATAAGAGTTGATGCACGATATTCGGATTGACTGTTGAACTCTGTCCGTAAGAGTAGATGACGGCCATCCTTCGATTCCGGATCTGTTCACTATTATCAGAATAACGAAAACAGGAATGGGATAAAAAAAAAAGGGGTTACCATGGGGGTTATACTCGTATAATCGGATGATACCGTCTTCGTCTCCTGTTATTATAGAAAGAAGGCCATCCACAAAGAAGAAATCTGCTTTAGAAACGCAGACATGATTGATATCCTTGGCGAGCAAGACAAGCTTGTATGGGTCCTCCTATATCATATGCATCACAAAGAATTCTCGTTCAGATGGTCGTGCTGCTGACCTGGAACGCAACAAATGAGACACTTTTGACAGCATCTCCCACCAGCAAAAGGTTCTTGAGGGTTGAAAGGGAAGTCACATATATCCCAACGTCCAAGAATGCAACCCCGACCAGGCGCTCATCGGAGTCGAACGCACGAACGAAAACCTGCAGAGATGTTTTTTGAGAGAGCAGCCTAAGCGACTACATGACCCACCTTTTGCCCCATCGATGATACGAGGTAGCCATTGAAACCACAAACAGCCGTAACAGGTCCCTTAGCATCATCCCTGCACCTCAAGCGTAGTTTGTACCATCGTTTGGATGAGAAAGCAGGGTCAGAAACAACCTCCGCAATTTCGAAGATGTAGGTCTGTATCCGACATGAGTTCCTTGTACGTGAAGAAGCACACGACATGACCACTGGGGACTTACGGCGCCCTTTGCGGCAAGATCCTCTCCCCGATTGACAGTAGTTCCAACAGCGATGAATTCCTTACTTCCTGTCTCGGTGCTTGCAGTTTCAAGTGTGACAACGGCCATATCATTGATGAATTCATTTGTAGCAAACTCGAATCTATTCAAGCACATCAGTGTTGACCGACCGGGAAAGTCCAGAAACTTGACTTACCCATCCATGGTCACCCAAACATCAGGAGAAATAAGCTCGAGAGTTGAACAGTCGCACGTAGGGTCCGAAACAGTGACAGCTAGAAAAAAGGTGGAACTCTCGATTCTTTCCTTGATCTGGGGGGATAATGGAATGCTTACTTTCTGGTTCCCAAACTTTATTCCCATCTTCGTCAAACGAAGCAAATCGAGCTTTAAGTGAGGAGGCTGCAACGATTAAAGATGTTGAGGCATCGAAAATGAGGTTGGAGTAAGAGCGTCCTCGGAGTATCGTTCGAGACGGCAGATTTCCGTCAAGATGAAAGCCAGGTATCCACTCGACCAGGCTTGGGCCCTAGAAGTGATTTCAAACTTACAAATTCAGAATACTAGCATCTATGACGTGCACACCTCCTCGGAGTAGAGTAAGAAGTCGCCTTTTGAATCCCACAATGAACAAGGGGTGAAGGCGGATACAAAGTTATGACCCGATGGGTACATCTTAACCCCACTTTTGTCTGTGGAGAGGATCCAGCTTGGGCGATCACCAGTGAAAAATACCCCCGCGTAGGTTGTTCCTGGAGAGGGCGTGGTGACGAAAGGAATGAACATGCGCAAAACACGTTTCTGCTCCGCCAGGACACCCTTTTCACCCTCCTCTGGTCTTTGAATCTCAAACGCTTTGGAAAGGATCTTGACGAACTTAATGTCCAGGCTTGATGACCGAACTGTAGGTGGGGGCTCAGACCCTTGACCGCCGGCAAGCGCCTTGTATATCGTCACCTGTCCTGATCGCATGAAGACCTGGTACAGGTCAGGCCCGAGAACATACAAACTACCAATCAGAGACGTACAAAGAGGTGAGGCGGGGGGGAAGACTCTCCGATCGGTGAAAGCAATATTTGTTCAATATCCAATTCTTGGGGTTTCCGTGGCGGATCTTGGGGGAGCGACAAAGCAGGTGGATCATGTGAGTCAGTTAGAACGTTTTGCAACGTAGATAACATGGATGTTGAGAAGACCAACATCAACTTCGGAAGGTTCCAAATCTATTGACGAGGTCAAGATGATTCCACGAGATGCCGCAGTAGAAATATGACCTACCTCCATTACACCTTGAGGCCGAACCAAAATAAGTGACTGTCCACTTCCAGGATTAACTGCCCCTTGTAGTGTTGTAGTAGCACCATTTATCGGGACACTGCTCTGCAAGTTGCGCTCGAAAAGCCCCGTAGAATCAGTGTAGAACGAGCCAGCCAGATAGCGAGAAGTCTATCGCACCAGTAGTGAGACTACAATAACAAGAGAAATGACGTTGGCCGAACCTTATCACCCATGGCAGACATGTCTTTACGCCGAATCTTACCGCGCTCCGTCTCACCGATAAAGAGGCCAATAGAATCGTCTTCACGAACAATAAGTACAAATGGGTCGGATATACTGCATGTTCTGATTTTGGGTCGTGGCATATTGCCATCCATGTCTTTAATGATTTGCCGTTCGGTGCCATCTGCAGAAAGGGTAGGAATTAGACTCTCGAGCCCCGTGATATAGCTTCAAAAGCGAACCAGGTTCCAAGACTCGAATAGCGTTCGTCACAACGTGCAAGATGGCAGTCCTCTGGAAGAACGGAGCAGCGCCAATTGTGGTGCCTTGAATACGAGTAGAGATGGAAACGTCGGCCTTAGTAGTACGCGTGGCAATCTATGTAGCATATCAAATTAGAGGAGCCCAAGATACACGACTAGGGGCACTCACGCGAGAGAGGCCAGGCGAAGGATTGACATCAGTGCTTAGGATGAGGGTGTCGTTTTCGGAGCGATACGGGTCTACAGCATGTTCATATGTAATTCCTCCTGCTTTCACTGGCTGACGTATAGGCAACGACCACATCCCGCGTGCTCCTCCAATTGCATGAAGTTTAGTACGCTTCGTACGAATTGGCAAATCGCGCTATTAAACACAGAGGATCTTTAGTGGTACTCATAAAACAAAAAAGCAGGGGTTGATTACTTGAAAGAGAGTGAATCCCCCCAAGGATCCAGACCCAGTTGCGGCAACGAGTTCGGGTACGAGACGCTCCTTCACATAATGAGTTCAGGAACTAGTCAAATAGCCGCAAGCGAACGACTTACACCGTTCCGAGCAAGAGAGAAAGTCATATCCGTTATTGGACCGTACGATGCAATGGAATCACATAGAGATAGTTTGATCACTGTCCGAGTGTTCTTTACTGGCTTGCCATTGGTGTAACCATTTGTGGCTGGTTCAGCAGACTTGTTGGAGTCACCATAGATATCTAAACCGATTCAGAATGCGAATAAATTGAACAGTAAAATCTATACCATCATCGTCATCATAGTCAATATCCATCTGGACAACGGCAGACGGGGCCTCCATTTCCTCGTCCTCGTCAACTTCTTCCTCTACATGCGCGGCATTCAGAAGTACAGAAGGGCCAACTGTGCTCCCTACGAACACGTGGGTATCTGTTATACGCCTCACAACCGTGGGTATTGTGGTCTGAGCCAGGGCAGCACCCATGGACAATTTTGATACAGTTTTACCATCAATGACAATGTCAACAGGGTAGACAGTTCCGTCTCTGACGATAATGAACATGGTCTTGTCGTCCACAAATGTTGCGCGGCAACCCTCCAGCTCGAGATTACGATCACGATGCTCAGGTGGAACGAGAGGTAGAGGAATATCACTTATGCGCGTTAGCCATCCGTTGACAGGCAAAATAACACGGCGTGAAGATTGATCGACGTAGATGACGGAGTTGCTTGTGAGAATGACCACACCACTGAGGGAGGCTGCGCAGGCCATGACAGAGAAACAGTCGTGGGGTAGCCCTTGTACAGACGTGATGATGGGGTACGACTGAGTGACGATGTCAAGTGTGAAAATGACTAGTCGAACGGTGTCTTTGAATTCCTTCAATCGCCTGCAATTCACATCAATGCCATGACAATTTATCTAGGAAGAGGACGCACCCAGTCCATGTTTGTTGTGTTTGGAAAATGACGGCAATGGTAGGCTTGTTGAACCCTGGAAGGAATACGAAGTCAATAACATTGCGGATACTTTGTTCTACGGCGACAGGGAGATCAAGGATGAAGCTGGGCGCATATGGCACATCCCTGTATTGCGTTCATCAGCAAAGGCGTTCGTACATATCGAAAAAACGAGCCTGGTTTGTGCCTGATCTTGGTCCATAACATCTAGTTCGGCTTGTGTTTGGTAGAAGGGGAGGATGGCGATGGCATCTTTAGGCAAAGACAATGCAGAACAGCGAGAAAGAGGGTCGACACGGAGCTGGGCTCTGAACAGCGGCGAATCCAGGGACATCTGAGTCACATCAATGAGTATAATTGCTTGTCAATTAACGGGCAGCATACCAGTTGTGGCGCTCGTTCGTAGGTATGGATCGACACAGTCACAAGATCGTGAACCGCGGTTGACCATTCGAGGAGAGCAATCTAAGAAGACGAAATTAGCGAGGAAAAAAACCGCATTTTGGATACCATGCCTTGGCATCCCTAAAGGACACTAATAGCCGGTCGAGCTTGTCTTCCAATGTTGATATGGTTTTAACGCCCTCCATCCCAGTTACGGTCCCATGTAACCGGTGTTCGCGCACCAAGTAAAATTTGGTAACGGTACGAACTGAAACATCGACGTTCTGCCTGGCAGACTGTTGACAATTCGGTCAGCTAGGTTCGCATTTGCGATAAAACCAAGTATGTGTTTGCTGCACAAGTTACATGGACCGAACTAATCACCTTGGCTATGTTCACGAATCCTTCTCCATGCTCATCCATCTCGACCTCTCCCTCTACTGCCTCAGCTCCTTTGAGTGCCTTTTTCCTCTCCCGCTCATCGTCGACCTGAAGTAATGCTGGCTCTTCGCGAACTTCAAAAATGCGCAGAAGGCTCGACCGCGCAACAACCACGTTACACAATGTTCGTACTGCAAACTCGTGCCTTTTTGTTACGTTTGGGGATGTCTGCAGCTCACCGAGGGTGGCGGGCGTCAACCTCAAACTCGTCGCAAATTCTACACCGCTTGGAGGAAGAATTTCATGACGAAGAGAATGCATGTTGTGGAGATAATTAGAGTCCTAGAAACCCAGTGGAATAAATAGCCACTTGTCTCCAGAAATCGACTCGTATAGAATGTTCTTCGCCGCCGTTCGACTACACTCGAACCTGTTCACGTTTAAGGTGCTTTGCGTGGAACTTTGTGGGATCAGCTTACGTCAGACAACTTTTCTCCGGAACTCTCCTCTGGTCAAACAGTTAAAATTAGTAACTTGTGCAAAAATTCGGCGTTCAACGTTCAACGTTCAACGAGGCGTAGTTCGAAAGTGGTCCTGCAGGCACATTTGATCTTTTCCAAGCACTCCACCGTTCAAACCATGCGACATTAGCGTGTGTATGGTAGAGGTTCCTTTACTGGCACATGGCAATGAGCTGATTAACCTCATGCTGCATGCATCCAGTCTTTGCTTCAAGACTCCAAGTAAGTTGGTTTGCTGTGACATCATTCAATTCCATGACACTAATTATAAATATGTACCAGCACCACTACCAGTTCAGAAATAATGTGAATGATCTATCGATAAATCTGCAATACATGCAACAGTGCATCGGATACTTGATTTTTCTGTTTCTTTGATACAACAAATTAGAAACGACGCAACAAAATGTTGGATCGACCCAGGCGCCACAATTTACAAACCCACGTTGTGCGTACTTCATGGATTCTTTTGGGATTACATGGACTTATGGTTGTTTTGGGGGCTGTGATATAATGCTTTTTAGAGGAAATTAATGATAGTCGCCCACTAGCGGGACGCTGGGCTTGAATACGAGGGGCCTTTGGGCATGGATCTTTCTCTGGCTTCACATGTCGGAAGACCCTGAAGCTGTGCAGCAGTCAAATTGCCACATGTATCACCTCAAGACTTACTCATGTCGCAGGCTCAGTCCTGCATTATATATAGCCTTCCTGGAGGCTGCATCGCCAATGCTGGTCTTCCTTGCATTCTGAAATGCTCTCCTCTGCAAGTACGATTAATTCTAGGCAGGGCCCAGGATACAACAAGGTATCTCAGCTCACTGTAACAATTGACGTGTCTTTCTCACAGCAGGCCAGGGCTACGGCCCTCACGTCCCGAAAGGCTTCACAGTTCGAGTCTTCAAGGGCCCATCAATTTATTCGTTTTCTCAAACCTCGACCAATTTCGATCGTGGATACCAATCCATTCCTTTGACGGAGTCGCACCAGAGCATTAGCGGCCAAACATGGCACACACCCTCCAATACGACGTTAAGCTCTACCCCCGGAATGGCTCCCAGAGAGCCCAAAAAATTGTCGCAATTACAGGCTAGTTCTAGTTCATCTAACAGTAATGGATCGTCGAAATACGACACTAAGCCTCAGCCGGCACCTCCGAGCTATTCTATTTATCAGGGCTCTAAGACTTATATATATGAAGCGTCTCTCTCTTCGAAAGGTGACCTCTATTCGTCGTCGTCAGACGACGATGCAAACACCCTTGAATATACCCCATCCGCCTTTTCCCCCGCCATGTCAACGGACAGCACGACCACTCTGAGAGGTGCCATAACCCCAGATATATCGTCGACTGACCTCCATGGTTCAGCCCCCACCCTCGAGCCTTCCTCGTCATCGCACATCCCCAGGCCTGGACAAGCACAGACTCAGGCCTTAATCAAAGGGGTGCTTGGGAATCAGGCTCCCAACAATTATCAATCGCCTGCAGATGGCATATTGGCAGCATATATACCTCATTCTGATCCTAGTAATATTTCGCGCAGATCCTTGACAGTGTCATCTGGCAACGGACGAAGCAACACACCATTACCAGTGGTTTCAGGGTCGGTAGAACGCGGCCCTGGAAGGATGTCCCACGATCGTTTTTCTCCAACAGATGACAATGTTCGCTCTTCGTACTTACAGACACGCAGCAGCCTCGAGGATGACGGGTTTGCAGGTGTTTCGGGGGCTAATGAACTGGGATCGGGATCACGGACAAGTACATTTTCACGGCATCCCTCTTCTCGGCACGATTCGCTACATTCTTCCTATTTGACTCCTGCGGCAGTCGGAGAGTGCTTGAGTGGGAAAGCAGAGCGCTTTTATCCAGAACTACCCCTTCACAGCAGTCCTGAGCACTATCATACACAGGCCGCAAAAGCTCATTCCCGTTTAGGGAGTAGACAGCAGGTGAGATCTTTGTCTCGTTACGGGTCTGAAACTAATCCACACCAAGCTGCCTATCTCGCTAGGGTCCGTCAGTCAAGAACGCAACCGGCCTACAAGTATATATCTACCAGCTGAGTCCGTGGAATCCGCGATGCAAGTGCCTCAACCTCCGCTTCAGAGTGCTAGTACTGGCAACAATCGTTATGTACCTGTATCTCGGACCATGATGTCAAATGATTCATCGCGGCTTGCCAGAACTGTCCCACCAGAGGCAGATAATCGAAATCGTGAGGGACACGGTGATAGTGACGCGGAGGTAGCTCTATCGTCAGGAAGGGAGCGTGAACGTAGGCCATCTATGACCGGCACTCGCATTTCTCTCACACTCCCACCATCACGAGTTTCAGCTTTTGAAAGGGGTGGCGCAGGCTCTGACAGATTAAGCCATCTTCGGGACGAGGCGCAGATACCCCCCGCCGAACTTAACCGTTCAGTCCCGCCTTCCGAGCACTCACAAGCTGAACAAAAGCGTGTGCTATCACAGCCACAGCTGTCGCATCCTCATTCCGCCTCTACCCAAGCACAGAACCGCGAGTTGCCTGCTACATCTCGATACGTCACCTCCAATGCGACTCGACGAACCAACAACGCATCTCTTCAGGATACAACTCTTCGATCCTCTACAGAGGATATGCGCGTCATTTCTTCTGCTGAACAATCAGTCTCGCAGGCTCGAGATTACATGCCCTCAGACTCATACAGGGGTCTGAAAACTAGCGCAGATCATTCCGTTCATAGCACTAACACTACTCGAGGAACTAATATGGCGCCGTCCAGAGTCCGACGTGACTCGATTATAAACCCAAATGTCGACGGACGGACTCCGCGCAGGCAGAGTTCCATTTTCCAGCCGTCGTTGGTCAATCAACGTGATAGTATGAGTTTCGTGGATTCTGTTCACAACCATAGTGAAGTCGTCGCAAGAACTGGGCAAGTCCATCAGGCCAGATATGATAGCGACCGCGGTCCATTTGGTGACATTCAACCGTATGACCATCTCGCTCCACCTTCTACTGTCTCGTCAGACCCAGGCCCGGAGCCACACCGACGAGATTCATTCGTTGAACAGACTACAGTTCCACGATATGCTTCGTCTGGCCCGGAGCGTTCGCAGACGCCCTTTCCAGCTCCTCTTCGAGAGCCACAGCGAAGATATTCGGATGGAGATAGCTCTGTCGCTGGCGATTCAATCTACGCCCCTGCTTATGCGGGTGTTGTCGAACCTTTACGTGCAGTGCAAGCGGAGGTACAACCCCAACGTCGTTACTCTGACGGTGATCACACCGACCCGTCTAATGCGCAGGATCGCGCGACTCTTGCACTCTTCCGCACCGTTCGCTGGAATGAAAATCTCATTTGCCCCTCCCCTATCCTTGCTCACCAACGCCGGAAAGGTTGGTATAATCGCCGAGGGTAAGTGCTCTCACCGACCCCGACTAATCTCAGTGCTGATACGTTCATTCGTTACCTTTAGGGACCAACTATGGACCAATGACGGTGCATATAAACCTCCGCCGGCGGGACATGATTATCCTCCCGACCTGGACACCTATCCCGACCATGGTGATGGGTGGATGAACGAGCATGGGGTACGTATCGACATGGGCCACAGACTCGTTCCCAAAGCCCCATTGAAGTCGGCTTTGAAGCCCAATCGAACTCAACACATGGCTGCGCCATCGTTGTAGAAGTCGGGGGGGCTGAGTACGTCGACTGATGACTGTACACTAGCAAATTATCGACATTCAACCATTGATGGTTCAGGATGTATGTACACGGTATTGTGAGTAGTATGCTGTATCGTATGCTGTATCGTAAGTAGTACGTATCGTAAGTAGTATGCTGTATCGTAAGTAGTACGTATCGTAAGTAGTATGCTGTATATCGTAAGTAGTAGTATGTATTGTAAGTAGTAGTATGCTGTCTGCATTATCCGCATGTTCCCTCACAAGCTTCGGGATACTAGGTTTCAATGTTTCGACCATCGGCGCCCCTATTCATCATCTGATCTTTAATAAAGAGGTAGAAATAGTAGGTAGAGTGCTAATTTGGTTTTAGGCCTCTGTAGTGGCTAGCCTAGAATGACAAATATGGTGCTGAGCGCGGGCAGGTCACCCGGTACTTCAAATTGGCTGCTGTTAGTACTGTGGTTTGTATCATACATCTCACAGCGCCCATCGTCAATACGCCACATAATTATGAAGGCACTGCCTGCTTAACTGACGCTTCGGATCTCTTTCGGACCTTCAAGTGCCTGGTGGTAGACGTGCACTTGGCCTATGTAGCAGTCCGACCTTCAAAGCCAGACGGTGGCACGTACGATTCACGACGATATTAATACAGACAAGCTCACTAATATGATAAAGTCTCCACAATTGCATCCAGAACACGAATAGCGTCAGGTATGTTGAACTTCTCATATTGCAGTGCTGCTGGTGTGCTGCGAGAAAAAGGGGGAGGGCGGGGAGGGGGCAAACGTCAGTGGCCGTCACAGTAGCAAGCTCACAAACTTACTCCCAACCCGTAACACGCCTTACCGGCGCGTTTAGCTTGAGGAAACATCGCTTCTGCACCTCTGCACTGATTTCAGCTCCTACTCCAGCAGTCATGCCCGCTTCGTGAACAATAACCAGGCGACCTGTGCGCTTAACGCTCTCCGTGACAGTTTCCACGTCCCAAGGCAAAACGGAGCGTAAATCAATGAGTTCTATCTTGGCGGAGCGGAGAGATTTGGGAACAAGAGCTTCTATAGAGGGTGCAGGGGATCCCAGCATGTGAAGGGCTGTTTCACAATGATATACGGGTGTTCCCCAAGTAAGGAGGGTCAGATCTGAGCCAGGAACAAGAACTTCAGCCTTTCCTAGAGGCAGCTCATAGTCATCTACAGGGACTTGTTCAACTGAGAACCCGATAGTCACTCAGTATGATCGGCGAGATGGAGAGGGCGAGGCAAACACAGACCTGCGGAACGGTAGAGTATTTTTGGTTCCATGAAAATAACGGGGTTCGGATCTCTAATGGAACCGAGTAAAAGTCCCTTTGCTTGGATTGGGGAACGCGGAATGACAACCTATAAGTAACTTTGAGTACCGTTTCAAGATAGGGATTGCCAATGCAAAGAACCTTGAGTCCTGATGCACCCATAAAGAAACCTTCCGGTGATTGGGAGTGGTATAGTCCTCCATGACCCTATTGACAAGTTAGCAGCACGGAAGACCCAAAGAGCCGGAGCGACCGCATACCACAGACATGGTGGGTGTGCGAATTGTAAGTCCCCCAACGTTGTACTGGCCACCTGAACGGTATCGAATCTTGGCAGCTTCATTTACAATCTATCACACGAGCGTGAGGTTCTACTTGGGGTTACCTGAGACAAAAAACGCACTTGGTCAAAGGCTGGAAAGATATAATCAGCGAACTGTATCTCAGCGATTGCGGTATGGCCCATTAACGCAAGCCCGATGCCGAATCCTGCGATGCCTTGCTCGGTCAATGGGGTGTTAAATACACGCTCCTTTCCTAATCTTTGCTTCAGAACACGCGTATTATGTGGCGATAAAACGCGTACCAAACTCCTCTGCAAGACCCTGGGGTGAAAGTTGGAAATGAACGAAACATGAATGATTATGGACGCGGGGCTCACCATTGTGCACCTAAAGACACCTCCAAAGGCAACATCTTCACCAAACACGACCGTGCTGTCATCCTTGGCTAACGCGATGCTAATTCGGTTAAGGATGAGACTGAGATATCACAGAAGTGGTTGGCTCGCACCTCATTGCATCCCGGACAGCCTGGTATGTATTCATCTTCCTCGTTTCACGTCCATCTATCAGAGAAGTAGAAGACCCAGGTCCATCGTCTTCAGAAAAGGCGAGGCCTGGGGTTCGTAGTGCAGAGTCGCGGGTAGTCCTGAGGATCTGGGAGGTGGCTACTGAGGGAAGATGACCGCCTGCTGGAGGCGGTTCGACGTTTGAGGAGTTGTAGCGATGTTGATGACGCGACGAGAGAGGGTGTTGACGGGCTAGGATGTACAAGGGGTGGAAAGAGCGGGCAGAGAGCTTGGTGGTGAGCATTGAAGGAAGGAATGGCTAAGATCCGGGGTGGACGCATTCTGGTCAGTGGCGTCAAAAGAAGCGCCGCTTGCTTTCCAAATTCCTAATCAGAACACACTCCTGCATGGACAACGAGTCCACTTTCGTTGCTCCAGAGGGCGTATACACCGTCATCGACGAGCACAAACCATTGGCCCTCCCTGCCGCATACGGCGGCCCCTCAATCTATCCCACAAAGATCGCCAGCGTCACCGTCAACTTTCCTCCCACGAAACAGGGCAATGCGGCGCCAGCATTCGTCTCACTCCTAGGAGGCAGTAAAGATACGAAGAGGGACAAGTCGAATGGTCAGAAGGAGCGCGACGATGGTCAAAGCCTATCCAGCAGCGACACCCCGGACGAGGGTGACCGTGATGTCCCTCCCTCAACCCAAGAGCATGCATCCACCTCAACTCAGGAGCCACATACCCTCTTTTCACCTAATCCTAATGCACCAGGGAAGAAACGGCCGGCCTATATCAGAGGATGGGTGCCTTAGAGTCATAGATGCATTAGCCGAACAGTGAGTTGAACAGGCTTTTTGGCGTGCCAATGATCGGAAGGTCTTATTCTCATCAGACTCGTTGACTGTTATGCCTCTTACTTTGGTGCGCTCACATGCGTTGCATGGTCGCATGACGGGCGTTTTATTCTGGTACGAGGCATGTTTGATTCTGTGCTTCAAGACATGTTATTCATTTACGTTCCAGACTGGTGGCCAAGACGATCTCTTGACTATATTTTCTCCTTGGGAACAACGAATAGTTGCGCGATGCCAAGGGCACTCATCATTTGTATCCGCTCTCGCTTTCGACGACCTACGCTGTGATGGACGTACCTACCGATTCGGCAGCGTCGGCGAAGACAATAAACTAATCCTGGTTCGCGTTCTTGCCTTCTGTCTGATGCAATGGCTGATCAATATAACGAACTTCAGTGGGACTTTTCGAGCGGAGCACTTCACAGGCCTAAATTCCAGGTAGGCTCCTTGAAACGCATGTCTCTCTTGAGTACTCATCCCCCATTGAAGGCCACACATCACCAACGAATGTCAATGTCTTCCACTATCTCTCTCGCATTACGACGCCCGACCGCTCCTTCTTTAAATTCTCCACATCCCGACGGACACTCTCCTAGATTCCACCCAGCCCCATCTCGCAACGAAGTCGCTGTCGTCCAACCCGTACTGGTGAGTACCCTCTTCCAGTATCCAGGAACCTTTTTTCATTCAGGTTGGTTTGGATACATCATAGATCAAAACCATCGAAGGCGACCTATTGACCGCCACAACATTCTTACCACGCTCGATCTTGACAGCCACGAAGACGGGTCATATAAAACTATGGATCCGCCCTTTGGCGTTGCGACCAAGAGCCAAAAGCCGCGCGGCGGATATGGATCCGCTCCACTGATACATATATACCAGCATCTACCATTGGATTATTTATTATCATTATTGCTCTGGTAGCTTAACTTATGATTCATCTTCTCACTCGAATAGATTGGGAGTCTGGCACGTTGTGTTGCAATTTTTGACACCAGGCATTAGCCAGGAGTTGTTACATCGTGTTGGTTATGCTGATTGATATTAATAACTACTATATACGTTCACGATACGGATGCTGTTCAAATAGGCACTGCTCTCAGCGCATGCACATCCTCCAATATACAATCAGATACGAGAATATTCTCATACCGTAGCACATTGTATGCCCAATGTATGCCTTGACAGGCTTGATCTTATTTGAATGCGAACTTGAAAGATCAATTGCCTAATTAGCACCGACTTCACATTCACTATTTGTCTTCTCTTCCTCCTACATCGTTGACCGTATCTCCAAACCTAAAAATGTCTGTTGCCACTCCAACGCTTATCCCCCGCCGCCCCAGATTTCCCAATCTTCTTCCCAAGCCTCCCCAACCACATCCAATGCCACTCTCATATCGCCGCGTCTATGGCAATCTGAACGCGGTACGCGACCTGCAGCGGGAAATGGAGGATTTAAGTGACGAGGAGAATGAACTTGAGGACATTGTGCGCGTATAACCTGTCTACACGAATGCCCAGAGCTGACGCCCGACTCAGAATTTGAGTATACACAATAGAGGCTATGCCTTCCTCGTTCCTATTGGTCGTAATCTTACTCAACAGGAGGAAAAGAACGATGTACGGTCCCTCCATATTCTCTAGAATAGCCATGAATAGCTAACTTTTTCTATAATCTAGGCAGATGAAGATTCGGAAGATTCTGGGTCTGCGCGCTCTGGTGGTGCTCCGTCTGTCGTTGAGGATGAGGGAGAGAACGATTCTGGCCCAGACTTAGACGCGAGCATGGAAGACATGGATGAAGATGGTGGTATTGATACCGACGAGAACGAAGATATGGTTGAGGGAGACACCGAGGATTTTGAAGAAGAACCCTCAGAAGGCTGACTCCAGCCTTTTGTTCCTCTTCAAGTTCTACCCAAACACCCGCCTCCTGGTCCATGGTTCTATTCCCTTCTACTTCTACATTATACAAGATTTGAAATACTCTCATTACTGCTCTTCGAACAGGAAGGTCCATAACGCGTCGACGTTTTTATAATCGTGATGCACGATACTGACGAGCCACCTCTCGTTCCTTACACCATCGAGGAGTGTCCTTTCCGGAGATCCAGGACGATAGAAGGATGCCCAATCAGCCCAGATCGAGAATGCCTCCTCCTATGATGATATTTGTTATTGAACTCGAGGACACTTCAAGTCATATGGACACAACAAACCTTCCACGACAAGAATGATTCCTTTTCGATTATGGTCGTTTGTGTAATTTCTTGCCCAGGGAACACGCCCCATGTCACCGCATTTCTTCCTCCTTCTGGCACATTTCCACGGCACTCTCCCTACCCAGATATCAGCTGCAATCCTTATCAAATGGAGGTCGTTCGCACCTTGACATCACCCGCAAACCAATGCACCCATCCCTTGCCCCTCTCCTCCACCATCCGTTCAATTAAGTCGACTTCTTCCGCAGTACAGAAAAACTCCACGAAACCTTTCTGGAACACATACCCGGATCGTGGACCCCAGCCAAATACTTTATCACTAGAGCTTGCGCCGTCCACTGCTGGCTGTGATCCAACCGTCCACCATCCTCGCTTCGTCAGCTTCTCTAGATGCTGAAGGATCAGCAAGGACTCTGAAGACAACATTGTAGGCGAAAAAGGCGTCGTGGCTATCTTTGAGTGCAAGTGGTCGAGGAAAAGCTGTGTGAGATCGTCCAAGGACTTGGGGTGGCGCCATTGGCTGACCTCTTCACTGCGCTGTTCCCAATATCATCATGAAGAACACAGCAAGAAGGGTGTATACAGCATACCATGGCAGGGCCACCCCAGGGATCTTGGTCTCCAAAAGCAGGACTTTTGAAATCGCCAAATCGACCATTCGGGAAGTCATCCCAGGAAGCGGCGTTGTTAAGCTCACCGCGACCAGCTTCTGTATCAGAGGTAGGGAGGTTGGCTAACCCAAGGGTTGCAGTGGTTGTTGCAGTAATAGGGGTAATCATGAATTCGGTTCCATCGATGCAGGGTGGAGGGTGGATCATAGTACCAGCGGTTTCCTATGCAAAATGTCAGCTACATCGAGAATTTGGCACAAGGGACGTACTGCAATGAGCCTATTGTGGACAGGAGGAGTGGTGCATGTCCATTGCAGGAGCTCCAATACACGCTGGACGCTCTTCTCAAGATTGAGGGTGCAGAAGTTGACCCCTGGAACCACATTTTCCTTCGTTATCCGCTGGATCATCTCAACAGCCAGTCTGATACCGTAATCCTTGACGAGTTGATCGTCGTGCTATGATAAAGGATGTGAACGCGGCTTTCCTTCTAGTTGTAGAAGACCTACGCTGATGGGGGCGAGAGCATCCATCACATATTGGGGAACCCTGATTCCGCATAGTTTGACCAGTCGTAGGAAGGAAGAATATGTTTGGATTGGCATGATACCTGGTATGATAGGGACGGCAATTCCTACAACAAGAATGAGAAATGAGGAGTCTGTTTGTCGTAAATGGCAACTGTACCCTTTGCTCTGACTGTCTTCACCCACTCCAAGAAACGATCGACATCGTAGAACAGCTGAGTGACGATGAAATCTGCACCCGCATCTACTTTCTGTTTCAAATAGTCGAGTTCCACATCAGGGTCTAAATGGCTATCGGGATGTCCGTCCGGATATGCTATGCATGAAGGTTAGCAATGAATGACTCTGGGTAAGAGGGAGCAGCAATCTGACCTGCGACGCCGATACAAAATTGGTCAGCGTATTCGGGGGAAGACCGTATGAATTTGACAAGATCTATTGCATGCTGGAAGTTGGGATCGATAGGGATCCACTCCTCTTTGCCTCTCGGTGGATCTGTCGGAATGATTATTGTCCAGACAGCTCTTCCGAAAGATATAATATGACAGACCTCCGCGTAATGCGAGAATGTTCTGGATGCCATACGCCTTGGCTGCCTATGGAAATAAGTTTGCACAGAGTGTACTTCATATGAATGGTCCTCGACATACTTTTAACGCGTCATTGACAGACCCCCGTTCCATATTCGTGCATGTCAAGTGGAGGATCGTGTCGATGCCGTACTCTGATTGCGTTAGTCCAGCGAGTTCAAGGCTTCGGTCCTTTGTCGAGCCTCCTGCGCCCCATGTTATGCTTATGGCGAGTGGATTAAGAGTGCATAGTCGAGAGATACGTGCAATCAGGTTCTCGAAGCCCTAAACGTGGAAAAATGGGTCAGACGGGCATGATAAGTGGTGACAGATGAGGTTAACATGCTTGATCTGTTCTTGGGGGAAAGAATTCAAAGGTGAAAAATGTGTGGAGAGGGTTGTGCGACGCGATCTTGTCGGTGAGCTTCATTACAGTTCACCGCAAGTTTACCAGTGCAACAAGGAATCTCGGAACTCAAGCCAGGCGAGATCGGATCTGGGGTCGGCACGTGATATGCACCTCGGTATGTGACCCGTCACGACCGTAAAGCCCAGGCTGCCAACGTCAACGCCAGCCTCGTCCTCAACAATGTCTGACGCACCAGCTACCCCAGTCTCGGCTGATTTCTCTTCGTCGCCGCCAAAGAGGACAAAAATTGTCCTTCTCGGTGATCAGAGCGTCGGCAAGACCAGTCTAATTACCCGGTAATGACACTAGCACCTCCTCAATAGTTCGTGAACTACTGTGCTAAGCCATTCTTCGCAGATTCATGTATGATACTTTTGATAATACCTACCAGGCCACAATTGGCATCGACTTCCTGAGCAAGACCATGTATCTCGAGGACAGGACTGTCAGATTACAGCTATGGGACACCGCCGGACAGGTATTGTTCGATGCACTCAACAGTAACTTTCTAGGTGTTAATCGTGCTTTACAGGAAAGGTTCCGTTCACTTATTCCTTCATACATCCGTGACTCCTCCGTGGCCATAGTTGTATTCGACATCACAAGTGTGTAAAAACTACTCACAGCATCCCCCAGCTCAACCAAACTTCACGTCTAGATCGGCAATCATTCCTGTCTACAACGAAATGGATAGAAGACGTGAGGTCAGAACGAGGGAACGACGTGATAATAGTGCTAGTGGGTAACAAGGCAGACCTATCTGACAAACGGTATGTTCTGTTTTCAAGCTGCATGTGGCCACCTCTCACCATGAAACAGGCAAGTAACGTTGGAGGAGGCAACTGCCAAGTCAACGCAGATGAACATCATGTTCATGGAGACATCTGCAAAAGCTGGTCATAACGTCAAGAGCTTATTCAAGAAGATCGCCATGTCATTACCTGGGATGGAGAAGGAAACCCAGAACGAAGCGAACACAAGTGCGTGTCGTTTAATGCCGTACCACCTCAGAAACTGACTTTCAATAGAAATTGACGTCACATCTCCAGCAACAGGAGAGACGCCTGAAGCAAACCAGTGCAATTGCTGAGCATCTCAGCCTCTTGTGCTGTAGATGCGAGCATATTTCATGTCACTACATATATACCAGCATTACCTCAAGCTTTTCTCCTGCTCTTGGATTGTGATTTTACTGTATTAGAATACTATTCCAACAATTTGCATCGGTACACAACACACAGGCTACCTAAATGCACAGCACCACTAGTTGAGTTATTCAAAGATATGCGATTGTCTTATCCCCGATTCATGGTATTCCCTGCTCCCTTGGGATTCTCGTCAGTGTATTTTGCCCAGTTCTCATCCTTCAACCGTTTCTCCTCTGACTTCTGCTCGCCTTCCAAGGTTCCGTCCATCTCCGCATCGAGTGCAAGCTGTTCAGAAGATGTAGGCGCTGCCTCTGAAGCAGGGCTACGTTGATACACTGTCAGAGTGGAAAGGATACGTGTGTGGATCTCGACATACCCGCCACCAGAGATGAATTTCCCCCTTTCCTTTTCAATTTGGAGGTATTCGTCGATGGACATGGTCGGCAGTCGGTGGCTTGGCCCAAACACTTGTGATTGAAATCGTGCTCGGTCGGTGGCACCAGCTGGCAAAATGGTGAATGGCCGGAGCGGCTGAATAATCCATGAGTGTGCGGTGCATGACGAACGAGGGGGAGTTACCTTTCCAGAGGGATCTAAGAGCGGTCCCTTGCCGTCAAGCCCCGAGGTTAGTCGCGGTGTATCAAGTTTCCACATATCATTATCACTTTCTCGAGCTTTGCCCCGGCGGTCGTCCTCTTGGGATGGTCGACGAGAAGTGGGCGGTGGTGCATTTGACAGAAGCTTGAGTTCCTGATCCATGCTCTCAAGTTGAGAATGGGATTGTGCATATTTGAGTCGCAGTATCAGCAAGATAGCCTCGCGAAGGACCTCGTCCGTCTCTGAATCAATATCCTCGTCATCGTCCTGTGTAGATTCCGTGGGTGAATTTGACGGAAGGAGCGATGCGATCAGGTCAAAGTCCGTAGGTGTGCTATCTGAGAGATGTAGTTGTCCTCTGCGTTTACGTACGGTCTTATAAAGAATTCGTTTCATTAGGGAGCAAACACCAAATATGACTGTCGAAGACGAACCTCAATCCGCGCCCTCAGGTTTTTTTCCTGTTGGTATTGCTTGATTTTGACTTCGCGCCTTTTTGCGGGATCAGCGATGGCAGACGTTCGATGATCGAGCAAGGTGCGTTCCTCTGGGGGAACGATCTCGTAATTGTCCAAATATGAAAGAAAACTCCTCAAGTCTTTCTATAGCCCTAAATCAATCCAAAACCACGCGAAAATGACGCGGATCTGCACCTGTGTTTGTTTGAGGATCACGATCCTCTCTTCATGGTCTGTGGTCCTGACGCGTCCTCGAACCTCTGATAGGGCATAGGGAACCAGAAGATATATAAGGTCTGCAGTAGAAATGTCCTCGAGAGTTTCATTAGGGCTAAACAACGATAAACCCGCGAGCCGTGAACTGAGAGTGGTAAGGTCCTTTAGGCTAGACTGAATGAGTTCCTGCAATATTCACGTCAAAGGATGCTTTCAACAGCGTATTCTGATTGGTACCTGTGTGGAGTCATCGATTGTGGGTAGACTTGAAGCCTTGGACGCGCTGGAAAGACTCTGGGTAAAAAGAGTTGGAAGTGGAATAGACATGAGCGTATCGAATTTATGTAACAGTTTATAGCTTTGAAGCTTTGATGAAAAGAGAACAAAAATGATTCAGAAGAGCCACCCCCAAAACGACACCAGCAGGATTTGAACCTGCGCCCTCAAAGAGGAACAGATAATCGGGATTCGAATCTGTCGCCGTAACCACTTGGCTATAGTGCCTATGCAAATGATTCCTAGACGGAGGCTGCTGTGGTATCTAGCGAGGACTCAGGAAGGGTGCTGAGAGGAAAAGAAATATATTCTCGACATATATAAACTATTTGTATGGTATTCCTGGAATGACATGAGCGACAGAGTGACTGTAAGTAGAAGAACAAACCATTTTGAAGCTAGATGAACGACAGTTAGTTTGGATGCAAGTGGCTGACTGTCTGTGAGGCTCACCCTCTGGAACTCGTCATATGCCGTACTCCGATAATTTTCATGCGCATTTTTAATGATAGCCATCATGAAGTCTGCTGCCTGTCTTTCATTAAGCCCAAGCGCAAATCGGTCGCGGAGTCGTTTGATCGTTGGTTCCCCTTTAAACGATGGGAGACCTGTGTCAAGCATGAGCTGCACTGTAGTAATGAGTTGTTCAGCGTGAGGTCGTATGGCCAAAAACGCCTTGACGGTGAGATTCTGGAAGAGTTGGTAGCCCTGTGAATATCTTCCTCCCATGAGCACAACCATTTCGTGATTGAGTTTGAATGAGTTTGGTTCGAATTTCACCCCCTGCAAGATGTCAGCATATGATGTGGAGAAGACGAGCATAACTCACTCCTGGTCCTATGTCGAATAGGAACCCAAAATCTGGATCAGTCGAATCAGCTTTGGACTAATAAAACATGTAATTTGGCATACCGACGTGCACGATATGACCTTCGCCGTCAATCATGATGTTGCCATTGTGCCTGTCTTTGATTTGGAGGATGTAACAAGCAACAGAGTAGGCGGCCATCGATTGGATGAAGTTGAGCCGAGCCTTTTGGAAAGCAATGGTGTCTTCTCCTCCGTATTTGGCCACAAAGAAGTCAAGCAAGTCATTGACTTTAGCACGGCCCATTTCATCTCGAGAGGTAGCGTTGGGTACAACATCGATGATACCACACTATATCAAACGTCAACGAGAGCAAGATAATATAGGGATCGTACGAACGCCTGGTCCCGTGGCCGTTACGCGGTATGGGAAGAGGTAGAGTGTGAGACCAACACTGGTAAAGATGTTCTTGAACATTGCTATGACTTGTAGGGCCAACAGGTCCTGTCTGCAATCATCGCCGACTTTGAAGATCGCTTGCTGCCAGACGTCATATTGTGTCCGGGTCTCAGTGCCTGCCCCGTCACCGTCCAAAATCAAGTCCGGGTCCGTGTTGACAACGACACGCTCCTTTCGGACCTTGAAAGTGGCCATGAAAGGTGCCTGTCATAAACTCAACTTCAGCTTTCAAGAATTGGAGTCGTGAATAAGGTTTGGCTAGCCTTGGCGTGACTCTGTAGTGGCCGACCCGACTTCTTGTCGATGTCCACTAATACTCCATCAGGATTGCTGGGCAGATATACACCGACATCGACGTTAATCTTCGCCATTTCCTCGTCAATTTTCGCCTGTTGTGACTTCAGATAAATTGCAAACAGAATCAACAGGCCAATTAACCTTCTTTTCAGGTTTGGTCCTTTTGATGAATGGTTTGAGTTTACCAGAGATTGACGTCACTTCATTGAAGAAACGGAACTCTCGATTATAGAAGTCTCTAGCTTCGCCCGAAAGAGAATCAACAACTCGCGCAGTCATGACATCAAGAGCAGGCTTCATAGGATCCTCCTAACACGAATGAATGGCCATTTCTTCTGAACAGGTTTGAAGCTCACAATTTCTGCTGCGTCGTCTCTATAGCAATTGGCCTTCATATTCCAGATAATCTGATGACAGAACAGTTGGGAGATCTTTGCTGTCTCGAAAATGAATCGTGCCACATAGCCTGAACGAACGGTCAACTATAACAAAATAAAAGGCATAAAAGTCCATACCAAGTTTGTCATACCGGAAGGCCTGGACAACCTGAGGAACAAAGAAAAATGTGAGATCAACGGGATGTTGCTCTAGCACTCGGTGAGCATATTGTAGGATCAGCGGATCGTTATTGTATCGCGGTTCAAAGAAGCCGATGGCAATCACGGGTGGAACGGGTGCCCATAGAACAAGATGCTATAGATTGCACAATGAGAACACAACAAAACGGTATATAACAGTTGCCGATTCACCTTGAAATCCCTATGAACGTAAGCGTCTACCTTCTCGCCAACAAAGAGCGGCAAAGCTTCTGGAATGTCAATAACTTCCAGAGGGCTTGAGCGGACCATTTTCGTTACTTCATGACGGACGATGGCATTTTTAGAACGCTCTACAAGATAAACTGCAAGTGCTGGATCAATCTGCCACAGCGTACGAACAACAGCAGGCCAAGCAGCCTAAAATCAATGGGTCAATGATGTCAACGGCTGGGCTAGAGAACTCGAATCACATCGTTCATAGAAGCGCCAACTGTTCCAACATGGTCGCTGCCTCGTTTAGGATCGTTTGTAGGATTATTCCAAACAGTCAGTCTGCTAATTTCATTCTCTGTGAGCAGACGCAGAGGGTGGTTAATATTTCGAAGTCGAGTCGTGTAATCTGACAACATGATCAGTATTTGTAATTGGACGGACAGGTAGCATGCCATACATGTGCCACGAGAAGGCGTCTGTGCTGGAGATAAACTTGAAATTTCGGATGACCCTCTAATAGAGTCAGTCTGCAAGCAGGACAGGAACTCTGCAAGGACTTTGACGTCGGCATCTACTTGAGCACGGTTCGCACCGTATGACCACCTGAACCTCATTAATGGCCTGACAGTAAGTACATCGAGAAATATGATGCATACTGAGGGCGGACTGAGAACCAAGCAAAAGCGACGGAATACAAGCTTTCACGTAGTAGGTTTTCCGAGTATGGGTCCAAGTGAGAGCTTTTCAGTGTTTCGAAGCCGAAGAGAAGGAGAGAGAAGCGCTCTTCCCGGGCCAAAGCATGAGTGCTTGAAAATGTTGAGCGTTTAATCACAAAAGAAAAGAGATTAGCACATACCTCAATGACCGATAGGCTCTTGCAGATCGTAGTACGAGGTGTTGAATCAAAAACATCATTCCAGGGCGGCGATATCTTGCAGCCTGCAGCCTACTTAGGAGCATTTGAAGAACGAGAACGTGAGGAGTCAGAATTCGGCGGGCATTCGCGGTGCCTCTATCGATGACTGCTTTATCTGTGGGGCTGTAGTTAATCGGGTCGTAGAAAGGATCCTCATAGCTATGAAAAGATATAAATGGCTTATTCGGGGGAACAGTGCGCAATACTCACTTCAGCGCCGAGGAAAACATTCCTTTTTCGTGCTTGATTGTGTCCGACCATGCAGAGAGGACTTCGGTCATCAAAGCTACTTCGACATCGGGCTTATTTGATATGACCCACGTCCAAACTTCGATGCCGGCTGCTATTGCAGGTGGTGTCGCGACTTCGAACGGTAGTGCTACGAGATGGTGGAGCAAATCATGGTCAAACTAGAGAAATGACTGGTGTGAACAAACCATTCGATGGCGGCTAAGAGGAAAAGAACCTTTTCCAAAGACAAAAGCGCTGCAGCACATCTGAATAAGAGTCGTTTCAGATCTTGTACTGTAAGGGAACTGCTCTTGTTAAGAACATCATCTGTTGTGCGAGACATCTTTTTCTTCAGAGCATGAATTTCAGTCGAAGGTGCCGAGTGTGGAGGCAGCTTGTCCAACTTGTCAGGGACTAAAGCGACAACTGAGGTTATGAACTTGACAGTTATAAAATGAGACTAACGTTGATGGCATGCCAAACGAACTCCTGCAGCTTCTCCAGCAAAGTAGCTTTTGATGGCGATCTCATTAGCCAGGCTCTTCGCGCCGTCAGGTTTCCATCGAGAGAGGAAGCCAGCGAGACTGGCTGTAATTAAATTAGTAGGGCAGGCTCTTTCAATGATGGCAAGTGACTCACTGAGTTGGCGTTGAACAGGGCCGATTGCTTTGCCGAAATGTTCTGCAACTGAAGCACCAAGTTCAGAGGAGTGTCCTCCTGAAGTCGCCTGAGTAGTAGCAAGATATTTCTGATAACACATTAGAGCCATTCGTGAACGATAGTTTGAACAGGTTATACCTGCAGCGTGGATTGTAGTTCGATGGGGGCTCGCGCCAACGCCAATTCGAACCAATGGTTTGCATCGCGATGCAATTGGCTGAGTATATCATTTCGCCGTTTATAATCATCGGACATCTGCAAAGTGATTCCAGCCCTTTCGGAATGAAATTCATAGATAGGGTTGTACTGATGTAAAACACATTCAGACAATATACAATTTAAGATAGTGGAATACTGCACCTCGTCAAGAAACTCGTTCTCACAGGATTGCCGAAGTAATGTAAGGACCTCCAAAATTGCAAGAACAAATGGCGGGTCGCACATAAGCGAAGGGAAAGAAGTGATCAGGCGATTGAGGTATTTTGACGCTATTTCTCTGGCGTTCTCGATCCTATGAGTGGTATAGATTAAGAGGGATTGGAGTTCCGATGACAAGCATTCGGGTAATGTCTGCTGTGACGCTTGAGCGTTCAGCTCATGGATACAGTCGCGCATGACCTGGGGAAGGGATTTGGTGGTCGTCAATATGATAGGATGGTTTGCGTACCTTTTCTGCAACTGACTCCATACAGGCAGATAAAGCTGGGTTGGAGTTGATGCTTTCATTGGTGAAATATGCAACGAGTGATGAAGTCAGTCCCGCGGCGGATCGCATACTCTCGATGTCGTGCATTGTGAGTATAAAGATTATTTGGCTAGATGATAGACCACGAATGTCCGCTGCACGTAAGGATATGTGTTTGGTTAGAGATAACCGATGTTTCAAGATAATCTGGAATCTTGATTTGAGAATAATGCCAGCGCTCAATAGAAAATTGCCTTACCGTATGTGCGTATTCCTGACGGACGACAGTGTTGTACTCAACATCACTGGCAACAACGTCGTGTGCTTCTTCGAGAATCATCGACGGCGTTTTAGCAGCAATGTTAGACAGAGCAGGCTTCAACCAGTCCATGGCATTGTCCACCTTATCGTTCTCAGCTGTGAATTGGAAGAGAATACAGAGGAACCACATGTTTCTGAACAAGGAAACAACATCAAAAGAAGCGTCGACTTGAGGATTGAAGTCTTGGTGGGACAGTAACGCATCGATTGGAAGAAGTAAAGACGCCAATTGCTCGATCATGACATCTGTCTGGAGACATTGTGAACAAATAAATCGGAATCAATGGAAACAATGATACCTTGATGTCGCGATTCGTGATCTTGAGGTTCTGGATCGCAACACCTTTATCAGCAAATAAACTGAGTAATTCGAACAGATATATATTATAAAGTTCGGGGCGCTTGTGAAGCTCTTGTGCTAGTCTTGTTTGCGAAGCAAGAACCTGTGCATCATGTTAGAGGAGTAATTGGGTTGATGAATGTCTTGCGAGCACCATGTTGTTAGAGAAACGTGGATCATCGGAGTTGGCGAAACGGTTGATCATGGAGAAAACGCGTATGATATCGATAAATGCACTTTCAGGAGCCGAGAGTGCTAAATCAACCAGGTTGTAAGCAATGGCAGCCTCGACTGTGGGTTCCGCATTTCGAAGCCTCTGAAGTAACATGGAAATAGTAAGCCGAGTGACCTGTTGGAAGCGGTCTGAATCAGTAGACACTGGTGATAGGTTGATTATACTCACCTCTTCAGTGTTAAACTCGAGAGCTAAACGAGTGACAACGGATATTGTACTGATACCAACCAGTCGCTTCTCTTCATCTGATAAGCCAAGCAGGCCAGTTTCAACCAGCTGGCTGGCAGCATAGTCTTGAGACTCATACACAGAGTCATTACTAGAATGTAAATCGTCTGGGTTCTTGTAGGTATCCTTGCTAGCCGCGGCGATATAATTGAGAAGTGAATACATATTTGACATGATCAGATCATCCCCAGGGGCAAGCTAAGCGCAGTATCATTAGACTGGTTAGATGCAAGAATGATAAAACCTACACGAATGCAATGAGCCAGACAATTTGCAGCAGCCACCAAAGGAGGTGGAGCCCGACTCTCCGATGCAAATGCAAATTCGAAAATAGGTAAAGGTGAGGTAACAAAGTGACGGAGATGTGTGGCCATTTTCGAGGCTATCTCAGGGAAGCTGAAATATGTCAGGCCCTTTCAGCAGATGCATAATTCCACTCGCTTACCTCTGAACCAAAACGGTAGTAGCTTTTAAAGCAGCTTCTTGGACAAGATTATCGGAGATGGGAGACTCTTCACTCAATAACAACTGCAACCTAGAAAATAGTTTCCCATCCAATTCTCGTAGAGCAACAGAACAGACAGAGGCTAATTTCTAGGAGTATATCAGTATCCCGCACCACAAAAGAAGCATTCAGCATACCAAGCTTTCCGACATGGTCTCCCAAGCGTATGTATCAACAGACGGTTCAGTGTCCATCTCTTTAATTTGGATCAACAGGTCAGTGAAGCATTGCATTGCATAGAGAACCGTTGCTTTCAAAGTGTTCACGATTGCTTCGTCATTTAATTCCTTCGGCACAGGTGCTGTACGCATTAGAGACACCCAAGCTTTGTTAGCTGCAGCAGCTTCGGTGATCGTCACAGGGTTTGTGACTTGTGGAGGAAGAAGAACTTGAGCCAAGAGAGTCCATTGTGTTTCAATGATGCAGCAAACAATGAAATATCCGCTGAGTGGTCGGCCTTGTGTAACATAACGAGACACAAACGTCTGTACGAAACGGAGAGATTCCTCGTTAGCACCGTCCTGCTGCATGATCTCGACCAGCAAATGGTTCAAACGATCAACAATCGCTGAGGAGCAGAGTTCGTTCAAGCGTACTGCGATGCGGCCCCATTGGTCAATAGTCCAAGGGAACGACGTTGAACTGATTGCGCGGTACAGGCCATGGACTGCAGGAATCAACTGCGTTAAAATATCGATCGCTGTACTTGTTTAGCCAGGGAAAAACAGTTCTTAAAAGACCTCTTACGGTCACTTCTTTTGATTTGTTCCACCGTCTGTGACAGGAAGAAACATATCGCCGAAGCCGCCTCTTCGGTGTATCGGGTATGAACACTTGACAAACGAAGGAGCGCGGAGACAGTAGCGTATACGAGTTGATCGGGTAACGACCAATCTTGTAGACATTTAACTTCTTGTTAATGCCTTGATTATATGTCCAAAACACACCTGACCATGATAAACACTTGTCGAAGTCGATAAAGGGTACGTCATTCAGCACATCTACCAATACTGGCATTAAAATATCAATGGATTCATTGATGTAGTTTTCAGGAAAGTTAACGATGAGTTCTCCGAAGGCAATATTGCAATGAGCGCGGGATGTGGACTTGGGTAAGAATTCAATATGGTTGAATGAAGACGTGTGTAAGTCAATGCTTACCATGAAGACCCGCAAACCATCTAAGTTCTCGTCGTTTTTTCCTTCGATATCTTCCTCTCTTGCATCTGCTGCTCGGGTATGGACCTTGGCTGCAATGAGTGTTTGCGTGTTGAGAACCTCGTCTTCTGTCTCTCCTGGACTTGATGCGAGATCAGACAAAATTCTCTGGTGAATATTCAGTTCAAGGCTTTAAAATCACTGTTGCAAGAACTTGATGTGTTTTTGGATAGGAACTACTGTGGCTTCAGGCAAACAACGGCGACCAACTCGGCGTACAGCAGCACCTGTACACTTCGACCTTGAAGACGGCGACGAAGAAATGGGTGAAGCTGGTGACAATGCTGGACAGCCCTTGGAAGACATTTCAACTATTTTAAAGGACCATCAAGGTCCGTTCCGAGCATCACCAGTGTTTAGCCACCCATGGACAAAACTCTCCTTCCGATTTCGTTAGTTCGCCAAGCAAAAAGAGCTACTACGAGAACAACGGAATATCAAACACAAAAGAAACACATATATGACGTCGCGCGCCAAAATGCTCAAGATGTTTCGAAATCTGGGATCGCTTACTTGTGAAATAACTCGCGTGGGTGTAGGTTGACTAATGACTAATGGACTATGTAGAGAAAATGCGTCCGCAAGAATACAAGAATTGAAAAGTCAAGAATCATCACAGGAAAAAGCGTTTGGCGATCACGAACAACTGCTTCGGGTCCAGGCGGTTTGGGCGATTATTTTGACATTGATTTCGATGGCTCACGTTTCACAGGACGCATTAACATCTTTATTATCTGTGTATCCTCCTCTTGTGAACGAACTGGCATCTCAGCGCTCTGATGAGGTTAACTCTGCCAGCGAAATGCGTTCGTAATTTCACATGCAAATCATGCAAGTTTTAAATCGACTGTTCTACCAGAGCGAGCGAATCCATCTCGCCGCCACGCTGCACTCCGCAAATTTTCCAAGCACGCCAGAGCTCATGTCGAAGAGGCTCGTCTAAACGAACAAGTGCGCGCATTCAGTCCATTCAGTCTTGTAATTTGCCTCACCGCGAGACAGGCTGCAAGTGATGCTTCTGCCTTGCTTAAACATTACAAGAACCTTCTATGTGCTTGATGATGTCGTCCCGAATCATTGCTCTATTTCTTGGGTCTTTTGTTGTGCTCCCTGCTTGCTGACCTTTTGTATTGAAAAGCTCTCGATGTGTAGATGTGTTCTTTGAGATATATGCTGTATACTGTACAATGCGAGATGGATTCCCCATGCTACCCCTACTGGCATTCTTGTCCGTCAGAGTCGTACATGAGACACCTGGCAATGACTCACAAGTTCAGAAAACGACCGATGTAGCATACTTGGTGTCTCCTGAGCTTCCCCGGGTCGGAGATGGAGATATTCAGACAAGAAGACCCGGAGCATGATGTTCCATCGCCTCATTGTGGGTATATCGAGTGCGGAGGCATCATCCTGTCAAGTCGTCAGTTTTTCTTTTCTGTCTCTAATGGATTACCCATGATACGCACTGCCAGTGTGTGCCACACGTGAGGGAACGGCTCTGGAATAAGATGAAGAATGCTCACACCCCTCTCCAAAAAAGGGACATGATCGTCTCCAACGTAGCCATAATTCATTTCTACATCCTGTCGAGGTCGGAAGTAACTGGTCCATTTGCCTGCAGCCATTCCCTGTTCAGTTCCAAAAGTAAATGCACCACCATCCCCTAGTCTACGCTCGACTGATACTAGAGAATCGAACAACCAGGCGGTGTCGAGGTAATAAGACCGAATTTGTGGCCCCGGAGCACCCAAGAGATCGAGGAGTATAAGATGTTCAACACCGTCCAGTTCGGTCGGATTCATGCCCATTAGACGTCGCTTTTCGTAAGGAGATACAAATGTAGATGACCATTTATCCGCTAAATGTCTAAACCAAGTTCAGTATTTTCCACCAGTAGGTGGTACGGCGGTAACTCACCGGGCCCCATATATGGAATCGGTTGGAGTCCAAGAGACGAATGCTTCTTCGCCATCAAAGAACACAAGCTGTAGTGTTGTATCTGCAACGTCCTCGTCTTCTTCGAGGCCGTCTTCCAGTCGCTTTCGGCGTTCCACCAGAAGAGGGTTGAGAGCTTCAGCTATGTCCAGGATCATTGCGCATGGCGCAGCAGAGTCCGTAGCGCCTACAAACTAATGATGATTAGACTAATACTGTGGTAATGACAGACTTGAAAGCTTACTTGATTGTCCGGATAGTTTGCGCCATATTTGCTGTCATAGTGTGCAGACAAAATGACCCTGCGGCTCGCAGTTGGGTCTTTCGTCGCTATGATATTTCTGAACCGTTTTGGCCCTATTGGAGTCTTATCTGTGAATTCGTCCACCTCGATGTGCCATTCCAGCGCTTTTAGGGTTGAAATGATGTAGTCTCGAACGATGGTGTTATTCTCTGTATCAGCTATATACCATTGATCAGTAGTTCCACAAATGGCTGGGTGTTGGTTAGACGTACAGACACGAGGAATCAGGATTTTTGAAATATGGGAAGCTGGGTTTGAGGGGTCCAGTTGTTTAATAGGGTCTGGGTTTGAGATGAGGTTTGCTATGCTGCTAGCGGAGAGTTGGGGGAGTTCGCGTTCCCCAAGCGTAGAAGTAGTGTACGCGAATAGAGGAAGGGAAAGAAATAGAAATATGACCACCGTTAGACGGTGCAAAGCCATTTTGACTTGCGTCGACGTGGTCGTCGAAAAGTGCCAGGCCCGAATTGATGGGGCACGAATAGGTCAATAAATGATAAGTCAACCCGCATCAACCACTCGACCACCACAACAAGACCTATGGCAATCTTTGGCCTATGGGTATGCTCCGATACGTTGGCCTATATATTGGCTTATGACCTAAATTAAAGGTCATTAACAAAGCTGGTGGACTTGTTTATCAGCGCAACTTCGCTGGTCAGTAGACTTCTGGACAAGGCTTCTTGTGTTCTAACAAGTGCCCCTGACAGACGGACTTGCCCAACTCACCTCGAACGAGTACCTCGTTCTCGCAGGAACTCTTCACGGTATCCATGCCATCACAAGCCGATTGTCCCCTATGGGGTCCAGTTCTGGGGCTCAGGTTATCGAGGCCGAGACATTCAAGATGAATATCTTCCTCACCGCGACTGGTACGTAGATTTACCGACTACCTTCAATTATATGCTGAAATAAAATTTCTGAACAGGTACTAAATTTGTCCTTTTAACATCCTTGGCCGACTCTTCCGCAGATTCGGTGCTCTCCAAAGTTTATGAGATCTACGCAGATGCAGTCATGAAAAATCCGTTCCATACTCCCGAAATGCCCATTCGTAGTGAGGGCTTTGATACTCGTATCGCGGCTTTGATTGGCAATGGCCAAGGATCGTGAGGTGCCCGCCGCGTAGTACAAACTTCCACACGGACGCCTGTGCTTAAGAAAGGATCGATAATACCGACAGCGAAACGAGATCTACTTGGACGCATTCCTGTCAACTCCACCACTGAATGGCTGGTGCCTTGTGAGGCAAAACTCAGACGAGAAGCTGGTTGAGATGGAGAGTGTTGTATAGTACAGATTTGTGTTGAAGCATAGCCTTGCACCATTGAAGCCTTTGAAATGCAGATCGAGCACTTCTAATTACGTCAGGAGGTTGTCCCGCTTCGCTGTGTGATAAGCAAACACTTCCTTCGTCCCAACTCCTCATCTGAGAGCTGTACCCTCAAGGTATATCCGTTCAAAATCCATTCAAAAAATGCAGGCACAGGCGACACGAACAGAAACACAGTCTATCACTGCGACACAGAGTTTGGCTGCTGTTCAAACTATGCTGAGGGCAGGATTGGGATGTATCACCTTCTTAAGGTACGCGATTATTTTAGCAAAGCAGGTTACGCTGCTTATCATACGCATTCAAGGGATCTATTGCCAGAGGAAAACTTCACCCAAAGTTAGCATTTTTCATGGATTTACCGTGCATATATCTGACCTTCTGTCACTGTCAGGCCATCTCGTTGCAGATGAGGATTCTTCCATCTCATATCGTCGTGCGGACACGAATACTAGTTTCTCCTCTGCGAGTAGCAAGCAAAGCAGGGGCGCAAACGGCTTTAAAATAACAGTTGAGGTCACCTTTACGTCAATAGTCCATTATTCACACCTCTTGAAGACTATGATACGAGGCTATTCAGACGAGGGAGACAAAATTCTCAACTACCTGGTACCAACATGCTTTCACTCGTTTTCAAATCCTAATTTTTTCTCCAGGAAAATGGTATTTTCGACGCCTTGCAAAAGGAATACCTGAAAAGCTTCATATTCGCCATCTACCTTGTGTGTAATATGTCCTTGAACAACTCTCGAGACAACCCTGTAACGGAGGCAGCAAAGAAAGGAAGGGCTCCCACGTTGCTGGATGTAAAGAAAAGCGTGAAGGTTCGGCGTTTCATGCGCCTATCTTGTAACTCCCGTATTAACCCTCGCCTTTAGGCCCTCTTGAAAACATTGATCCATGCCACTACGCAGATGGATGTCCTGCCAAGCGAGTGTTCCTTGAATATTGACAGACAAGTCTTGCCTGTTCTGAACCTACCGACAGAACGCAGATATGCTACTTTCAAACTGTTTTACACTGACAAGACTCCCGTGAGCTACGAACCGCCACATTTTCAAGCCGGGGACGAGGAAAAAGATAGATGGTATTTTATGACTCACGACTTAGACGAAGTTCCCGACAAATGGAGCATTGGAAAGGTCAACACAGGCCATCACTCGTCAGTAGCTGTAATTCCGTCGTTGCCTCCTTTCACCTCAACCCCGCTTCAGAGTCAATCTGAGTGTCACATCCATCGCTACCTATATACCTTCAAGCTCCATGCCAGATAGTAATGTTCCCCTTGGAAGTACGGTTATGCGGCCACCTGCGGGCCTTACGCCAGTACAGGAGGCCAACATACGTGCCGCCCAAGCTGAACAACAGATTTCAGATGCCCGTTCAAGGACAGTCGCATGGTCTGGCGATGAATCAGTCGAACTGGGCGACGCGGATGGGGAAGGAGAAGATGATCCAGAATACGTGCGCCTCCCTGACGGTACTTACAAGAAAATTGCCAGTTCCGCCCCCGTTCCCCTAGTTCCCAGTGGAATAAAAAACAAAGTCACGGGCGATATCGAACCTTTATGTGTGCAAATGGACGTAGAAGAAGCTCAATTCGCAGGTGTTTCGGAAAGGTTGCCCACCAAATTGAACGAATTAGTATGTTCACTCTCGCCCGCTTGGGACCTGTTTATGACCTGTCTGTTACAGAATCGTGAAATAGCAAAGGAGAAATCGAATATTGAGCAGACCCAGGTCGTGGAAGATCTTTATACGCAAGACGTTCCAATGCCTTCTCCTAGCCCTGATGATACTTCTAGCATGGCCGCAGAACCCATCTTTCATTCAACTGGTTCTTGTCCAAGCTGGAGTCCACCATCCGCGTCAGCACCCACCAGTGTCATCTCCAGACAAGGTAGCGACATTGACATGGATATGCTGAAGGAGGTAAATTCCCTGTCATCCTTTGGCGAAACACAACCACTTGGTATTACACGGTTCATATCCTCGTTGTATGCATACTGATCGCAGGTCGATGTCCAGATATGGAGACACAAGTGGAGCCCATCGAGTCATTTGATGACGAACCCCTTGAACGGACGGAAGAAGATGGTGACACTTTAACTCGTTCCCCAGCCAAGGAAAAGCGAGGCGCACCTCTGCAAGATATATCTGACAAAGGCCTCGAATGTGAATGTGGCATAGATGTATGTTTTCCGGTTACACATTGCCTCCAGCTAAAGGACACACATCACAGATTGAAGACGAGTGCTGTTTTTGCGAAGGTGGCTGCGGCAGATGGTATCACGTCTGGTGTGTATTATTTTCGCGATAGGGACTCCATGTCTTTTGACGATCACATATTGCAGGTGCATGGGGTAAAATCTGATTGGTCGGAAAATTAGTGATAATTCGCTGAACAACCAACCATCTAGATATCACTCCATCGACGATCCTCGTATGCCTGCAAAATTCTGCTGTTTCTCTTGTCGTGTTCAATCCGATTCCTCATGGCCCATTATCAAGAATAGCCTGTTCTCCTCCATGCTTTCCAAATTCCAGGACTTAGCTCTCTTTAGGCACATCCCAGTGACGTCTTCCTTTTTCAATGATTATTGACGATTCAATTCTAGACGAGCCATCAAATTCGTAGAAAAGCGCAGTGGACTTGTTGTCATATCTGATTTTACGAAAGCGAACTGTAAGACTTGCTGTTCTTTGAAACAAATCTATTAATGATATCGTCCTAGGCACCTCCCGCGACGTTTCGCGACGGCTGTTCGGCAGATTGGAACGAGAAGGTCAGCATGGCACTTTTAATCTACAGTTTTGTCTACTCACCATATACAACAGGCTTTCTGGTTTTACAGACTACGACCCTCGACGATCTTGGATTTCCACAGACAGGAGTCACAAACACGAGGAATAAAGGCAAACAAACGAAGCCCAGGAAAAATGTTCAAGCAAAAATCTATCTCTTCAATCGCGAATCTCTAAAAAGTGTGAAATACGCCGAATACTTCAACCCTGACCCCATTGTGGAAGCCCGGATTCTGAAATTTGCAGAAATGGTGAGTAATTGTAGCCATCGCGTTGTTTTAGTTTCTCAAGAGCAGGCAGACATCCCGTTTGAAGGCGCAGAAGAAAGTTCCTGGACCCAATAGTTCAAATATCACAGGCCAGATTTCTTTGGAAGATGAGACCCAAACTCAGGCCGAGACCCAAATGATTCCCCGTGATTCTGGACAGAAACGCACTATCCCAGCAGAATCGGACGGAACTCCGAAGCCCAAGAAGAAAGTGAAGATCTCGATTACGCATGGACTGGACCTAGCAGAGTGATCAGCGTGTTTGCTTCCATGTTGCTCTTGACCCATGCTTTCGTCGCAGAGGTTTATGTTTTTTCATGAGTGCTTTTGTTTGCGAAAATGATTGTCTTTGTACTGCCTGCCCTGAAGTGGTTGAATGAAAATGGAAATTTGCCGAGCTGTTTTGTTCATCCCCTCTTGTTCCTAATACTCGTCAGGCTCGACTTTCACGGCTGATGAATAACAGCAGGAGGCCCTCGCAGGAGATGAAGTAATGGTGCATGGCATAGACTACACCTCCGTATCTCCCGTCTGCATGCATTTTATACGGCAGCATGGGCTCGTTAGAGTGGTGTACATTACAATTTAACAAGGACTGTCTTGAATGCAAACGACGCGGCCTGTACGAGAAAGTGAGCAGAATGAGAACAAGACGCGCTTTTGTCCGAGGGGCAATTGTGTGGACGCGCGTCCACATGTGTTGATCTGCAGATTCTATTTCCGACATATCTTCCTTTTCTCCACTCACCCTTTCGGGTCCACCCAAATTGCCTTTGTCGTTGTTGGAAGCAATGCCCTACAAGTTGTCTGCTACTCTCACTGCCCATTCATCAGATGTCTGTTTCGCATTTTGTCATCTCGGCGAGTACGACTCTGACGCATTGTATACGTAGGTGCGTGCATTGAGCTCACCAACAAACGAGCTCATCCTGTCCGCCTCGCGTGATGCGACTGCAATCTCCTGGCAGAGATCTTCTCCCGATGCATCCTTCGAGCCGACATCCGTCCTTAGAGCTGGCTCTCGTTATGTCAATTCTGTTGCCTACATAGCCCCAACCCCAGATGCACCCAAAGGTAATTCAGGTCATCGTTCCCTCTACCGCCGATCGTTGAGATAATCCCAGGTTACGCCGTAACGGGTGGTCAGGACACTGTCATAAACGTATTTCGCCTCGATGTTCCGCGAGATGATCCTGATTTCTCTCTACTTGGCCACACTGAGAATGTCTGCACATTGGATGTCACGCCTGGTGGCGCCATCATCTCGGGATCATGGGACAGGCCCGTGGATCTAATCATGTACTTAAATCGCCTCACTGACCGTTCTGCCAATAGGACCGCCAAAGTCTGGAAAAACTTTTCATTAGCCCACGACCTCAAAGGACACCAGCAATCGGTGTGGGCAGTATTGGCAATTGACGAGGATCAATACTTGACTGGTGCGATAATACAGCGATATACCGTACCACCCACCATAACCAATACACAGGCTCGGCGGACAAGACGATCAAACTATGGCAGCAACACAAGGCTCTACATACCTATGAGGGACATCGAGATGCTGTTCGAGGGCTGGCATTAGTCCCCGACATTGGATTTGCCTCCTGTTCGAATGATAGGTAAATGGATTATGCACCTCCGAATTATTCTACGACGACTCACGTACTGAGCAGTGAAATCCGTGTTTGGACCTTTGGTGGCGATCTGATATACACGTTATCTGGCCATACATCGTTTGTGTATAGTTTATCCGTCCTTCCGACCGGGGACATAGTATCAGGCGGTGAAGATCGAACTGTTCGTGTATGGAAAGGTGCGTGTGACGCTCCTACTAGCCATTCTCATATCTAACCTCGTATCAGATGGTGAATGTTCCCAAACAATTGTTCATCCCGCTATCTCTGTCTGGGCGGTTTCATCAATGCCAAATGGAGACATCGTTAGCGGCTGCAGTGACGGTGTTGTACGCGTTTTCAGCACCTCTGATAAGCGATGGGCCTCGGAGAGTGACCTGAAGGAGTACGATGAGAAGGTTGCAAGCCAGGCTTTACCCTCTCAGCAGATTGGCGATGTCAAAAAAAGCGATCTTCCAGGATTAGAGGCTCTTAGCCTCCCAGGTATGTCGTTTGAGTAGTGAACATCTACGAAAGCTGACATCCTATAAGGAAACAAGCCCGGTGAAGTCAAGATGGTTCGAAATGGTGCCCTTGTTGAAGCCCACCAGGCAGGTTTATCGCATTAATAGGAGAGGTGCATGGCTAATTGTACAATCAGTGGGACAGTGCTACCAACGCATGGCAGAAGATTGGAGACGTCGTTGATGCCGTTGGTCAAGGGCGAAAGCAACTATATCAAGGGAAGGAGTATGACTATGTCTTTGACGTCGACATCAAAGACGGGGTACCTCCATTGAAACTTCCTTACAATGTCACCGGTGAGGGTTTCAAACAGCCCAGTTTATTGCGGCCCTTATACCTTTGTAGATAACCCTTTCTCCACTGCCCAAAAGTTCTTGGAGTCAAACGATCTTCCTCTCACATATATTGACGAAGTTGTCAAATTCATTGAAAAAAATACCACTGGCGTTAACATTGGGACTGGGGGTGAGGAATATGTTGACCCATACACAGGTGTGTATGACCTCTCAATAAATTATCTTGCACCGTTCTCAAGCCTTGAAGGCGCGTCTAGATATCGGAGCACAGCGAATGCACCATCTGCAACAGCAGCGCCCAATTATCAGGACCCTTATACCGGCGCATCACGATATGTGTCAACACCACAAGCCGCGATGCCTTCAACCTCAGGTTCTGAGTATATGGATCCATTCACGGGCGCATCGAGATATTCTGGCGCGCCAAAGCCCTCCGTTCCTACCGTCCCCGCAAATATTCTCCCCGTTGTATGTTACTATTCATTCAGCAATCTCGTCGTCGTTGACTTAATTACTTTAGAGGAATTACATCCCTTTCAAACAAGCGAACGTTACAGCTATGCAAGGAAAGCTACATCAATTTGATGATGCACTTCGGCACGAGATAGTGAGAGATCGCTTTCTGCTTCAGTATTCCCGTTTTCTCATTAATTGACCCGCAGTCAACCTCATCACTTGCCATGTATCCTGATGAGATTTCTAAGGTGGAGGAAGCATTCGAGTTTCTCACTGCGGCAACGGCAACGCCTCCACGACAAAGTGCAAGCTCGCTCTCCGCAAAGCATGTCGAGGCCGTTATTCAGATCCTCGAACGCTGGCCATCGTCACAGCGCTTCCCAGGCACGTTCAAAATGTTTCATCATCAGCTCCAACTCACTTGGTCACAGTTATCGATCTCGGTCGTCTGCTAACCGGGTCAGCCCCCGAAGCATTCGATGCACCCGGCCTAAAGGAGAAATTTGTGGAAGCTCTTTTCACAGCTTCGGAATGGGAGGCATCCTGGTCGCCCCCACTGCCCAAACCGAGGGAGACGAACATTCTACTCTTGTTCCGGACTTTGGCCAACATCTTTCACGATAAAATCTCGCTGGATGGAACATGGACCAACAAGGCAGGCTGGTCTTGAACGCAAATATCTTGCTTTCTGAATTTATCTTTTAGGTCTTCGAGGCTTTAAGTCAAGCACCTTACTCCTCTCTGAATAAAAACCAACGCGTGGCGCTGGCGACAATTCTTTTCAAGTAAGCATGAGACCTTCCTTTCTAGATATTATTGACGCATATCTTGTAGTGCCTCATGTGTCTCGCTGTATACAGCTGTGGAGAAGCCTTTCTTCGATCAGGCGGCATCTCTGATGCTTAGGGTATTCTTATTCCTCTACATCTTCTTGCCTTAACTGACCTCCATTTTCAAAGATCTTGGAATCAGAGACTGCGGACTCAGAGGCGGTGTATCGCGCATTGGTTGGCCTTGGTAATCTCGTAAGTCTTGTTTTCTTCCTTATTATGCACATCACTCACCAAGTACAGATATATGCGTCCAAAACCCAGAATTTCCTGGATGCTGCGCAATCTGGAGAGCTTATGCAGTGCATCCGAGCATTGCCGACTACCTTTCCAGAAGAGCGTGTACAGAACGTGACCCGAGAGATTGCTGCTCTCGTACCATAAACATTTCTTTCCCTTCTAGGCTACACGAAACTCAACCTGGATGTTTCGGTGGGACGTTACTTTGTATCACAGTATCAAATAGGACTTGTGTGTGGACTTCACTCAGCCATGACTTCTTTGTATCGAATATACAACGGTACGATAGATTTTCTTGTTTTTGTCTTATATACACCTTTTCTGTGGGGTGCATGTGTAGGATGTGTATGAGAAGCGTTATATATGTTACTATCTGACGAACACTCATAACCACACCGTGCCCTTATTGTCTCGGGGCCGATATCGATAGCAAGACGTTGCTTTCCAGTATGAACCTAATGCGAACCGTCATGAATGTCAATCAAAGTTGGACATTCGCTGGCCCTGGCCATTTTGATCAGCTGAGCTAGATATAAATGATACTTCAAACCATCAAAAGTTGCAGTTGGGGTACGAGGTTTGCAAGTGACCCCCCAACATGCCTGTCCTTGCCCGAGTCTACATCGTTCGCCATGGAGAGACGCAAGAGAACATGGAAAGCATCATCCAAGGCCAACTGGACACAGTTCTGAACAAAGTCGGCGTGGAGCAAGCAAGGGCTGTTGGGGAGAATCTCCGATCAGTACCCTTCGAAATCGCTTTCAGCAGTGATCTCAGCCGTGCAGTGCAAGTATGTAAACCTACTGCGCTTCATGAGAAATATGCGCTGAGTTTACTCAGACAGCAGAAGCGATCTTGGCACATCACCCAAATATTGAGCTCCAGAAGAGGGTGGAGCTCCGAGAACGGGTATGCAGTTGCTCGCTTCATTCATTCTGTGTTATGTACTTGACGCCGTGTACTAGTTCATGGGTGCATTGCAAGGCAAAGCATACGCAGAAAAAACGGAAGCTGGGGGCCACACAACGATGGAATCTGGGGCGTTCTTCGCTGCTCGGGCCGAGACTTGGTGGTTGAAGGATATTTTAAATGGCACAGCATTAATGCCTCTTAAGGACGATCCTTACCACATACTGGTTACTACACATGGAGGGTTCATCGGAGCTTTGATGAGAAGCCTCATTCAAAGCAGAAGAGCAAGCTGTGCGCCCGGAGTCGTGATTCAAAGATGTTTGAATACATCTGTAACGATCGTCGAAGTGGACCACACAAAATCGGGGGTAATTATACAGTGGGCAGATATATCACACCTAGGAGAATCGTCAGGTAAAACTATAGAGGAGAATGCGGACGAAATATAGGTGCAATAGCGCTTGATTAAGATTAATTTGCACACAGCTTGAGGCCAAAAATGGCAAGTTCAAGTTGCCACCGCCCACGCCGCGCCCATTCCAAGAGACGCGTTCTGACACGTGCCATTATCAATATTTGCACTGCCTTTAACATTTTCCGAGTTTGGACGACGGTCAACTTGTTACACCTCTCTGTTTCCTCCAACCATGTCTGACGAAACCCAACCGCTGCTTCCCCGTGTAGAGAATGGTACATCCAATCCCCGTTCATTCTGGGATATGCTCAAAGGAGAGGGTGAACCTTCACTCATTGCCTCCTTTCGCTGGTTCTTCTTCATGTCTTGGGTCAACGTCCTCCTTCTCTTCATTCCTTTGAGCTTCATCTCCCACCACCTGGACTGGGATGCTGCTTTACGCTTCCTTTTTAGTTTCATTGCTATCGTTCCCCTCGCAAAGGTACCCTTTTCGCCCGACTTGTGGCCACATACTAAATTCTTGTCCTAGCTTCTGGGTGACGCGACGGAACAAATGTCGGCCAAGTTGGGCCCAACTCTCGCTGGCCTTCTCAACGCGTCTTTTGGTAATGCTGTCGAGATAATTGTCGGTGTTGCAGCCCTGCTTCAAGGTAATTCATAGATGAGACATTCCTTGGCATGTTGTATTTAAGTTGTTCAAACCACGTCATAGGCGAATTGCGGATTGTACAAACCTCGGTCAGTCATTTATAGGGTGGACTTTCTGCAGAGTCTCATTTTGTTTAAGATGTTGGGATCTATTCTATCAAACATTCTCTTAGTTCTTGGGTGCTCCTTCATTGCTGGTAAGTCCATATTGTACACAGGAAGACGCTCATTCGATAAACCGTTTTCAAGCTGGATTCAAACAAAAGGAATCCGCATTCCAAGCTACTGGTGCCCAGGCGTAAGTCTTTCTTGATGCTAGATCAGAATGCATCTCACAGTCCACCAGTTCCGCCTCTGTATGGTTTATATCACTTATGTGTCTGAGCCCTCCAATTGATTCACATACCTTGCAAGTTCATGACTCTGGCTTGTATAAGTCAGTTGTTCTCTTTCATTAAAGCGGACGTCTAAAGTAATGTGCCATCACACAGCACTGGTCATACCTGCCGCCTATCACAGCACTCAGTCCAAAACTGGAGGTGGAGCTGGTGGTAATTTAAGCAAAACCCTTATTGACACAGGGTTACCCATAGACCCTAATGCGAAAGCCGGATTACTTGTCATATCCAGGGGAACTGCTATCCTCTTGTTGGGAGTCTATATCGCTTATATATTTTTCCAAGTTGGTTGATTTTCTTTCCGACTCAGGGTGAAACCAACTAATTCTTTTTCTGGTAGTTGAAAACGCATCCCCACTATTTCGAAGCCTCAAAGAAGAAGGATGACGACGACGAAGAGACACCAAATATGAGCATAGTCGCTTCCGCCATAGCGTTTGTTCACTGTTTTTCTCACTTCTTGAACAATACTCACAGTGCTGCAGTTTACTCGGGGTCACAGTTGTCACATCTTTCTGTGCTGACTACTGTAAGCTACTTGCAAGAACAAACTAATTGTTGTCTGATCACATCATGACCCAGTGGTCGCGTCTATTGAGGAGACCGCAGAACGTTACCACATTCCGAAGGCATTTATTGGCTTGATTCTTTTACCACTCGTCGTGAGTTCCTGTTTTTGTGTGGTGAATAGACCGTAAAGCATCTTCAGGGAAATGCTGCTGAACACGTCACGGCGATCTTCATGGCGTTGAAAGATAAAATGGAAATTACGATCGGTGTTTGCGTTGGCAGCTCGATTGTCAGCCTATCTCTCCTCCTTTTACCGTACCTTCCATTGACACGCTCTCCCACTAGCAAATCGCTGCATTTGTTATCCCTCTTTTGGTCATCGTTGGCTGGACGTATGTCCGTCTATTATTAATGAAAACATTGAACTAATCACTTCCAAAGTACTGGCCACGAGCTGACCCTTTTCTTCGCTGACTTTGAGGTATGCGAATTAGCCTGATTTATGACCATTTACAAACTTTTCTCCAGACTGTCGTGTTTTTCGCCTCCGTGCTTCTTGCCAACACGCTTCTCCAGTGAGTTTTGGGTTTGTATATCTGTATCGTCGTGTTCTAACGTGCTATAGGGATGGCTTGTCCAACTACATGGAAGGAATTATGTACGAATTTCGCTGCGATAACATGAAATGGTTTACTTGTACTAACTTTGTAAATCAACAGGCTTGTAACCCTCTACCTTGTCATCTCACTATCCTGTAAGTCATCATGTTTGGTGCATAGTAACAGAAACGTTGAACTGTTTGCAGTCTGGGTCGCCTAAACAAACCAATAACATTCTTTCCCTACAGCTAATCTTCCTTTCATCTAAACCCTCAGATACCCCCCCATCTTCGAAATTTGTTCAACATATCTAATACGCCACAAACCCACTAACTCTTCCAAACTGTATCAACGCAGAGTTCTTGTCCTGATTTCAAGCTATAGTCTGAGCTCAGGAGTCGAGTGTATTTTACCGCGATCTCTAGTCTAGTTGCATATGTTCGCTTTTTAGTCAGAAGAGCTTCGGAATTGAATGTTGAATGTTGACTAGTGATGGAAAGTTCCTATCTCAAGCCTATTCTTTTCTGGGAAGCAACGCACTTACAGTACTCAAGCTCAAGGCCAAAAGTTAGCCACATGAATTTTAGGAAATATTATATCACATGGGTTGCCTAACTCCAGCTTTAAACCATATTGCTGCAGAGCTCTGGTTCCCTGTGAGTACTGCATCATTCATCCCGAGAACGGCAAATGGTTCATCAATGCCTCCCAAAGTAGCTCCAGCTTCAATGAGTTCTTCGACGATTTCTTCGTGACCCTGTCGTGCAGCCTAGGAGCAAATGTTAGTGGGATACATTGTAACTCCCATGGATGCATACATAGTACAGTGCTGTATGTCCCAAAAAGTCGCGCAGATGTACCAATGCACCTGACCGGAGTAATAAGTCAACAGCCTTTGCGCCACCGTTCAGGCATGCGACATGTAACGGTGTTTGTCCAGTTGTCGGATCCAAGCAGTTGACTATACCACCAGAAACATTTGAGAGCTTATTTGGCTCTTCGGTGCCTTCTTTTCCCCCATGCGAATCAATGCAAAAACGCATACTCGTAACATCATTTTTAGCCGCTGCTAAATGGATCAGAAACGGGATCAAGACAGATTCCATATTAGCTGCCTCCCCCGTAGTCCATGACCAAGGAAATGTTGAATTATGGACATCCGCATCGATGGACTTGTCAGGAGTAATGACGATATGTGGCGCAGATGTGGGTGGCTGCATTAGTCTCGCAAACTCAGCTAGAACTCCCTGCATGCTTTCAATAGCTTTGCCGACAGATGTATGATTTGATAATGTTGGCCCCCACGGCCTGGTAAGTTCACCCCGTAAGGATGTCGCCATGAGTTTGCGGACCTTATCGATCGACAGCTCAGGTTTAGACAACAGGTAGCTCAGTTTTGTAAGCGCGCACTACGGGGGTATACGTACAAGTTAGATAGATTCCGTTGAGTAAGGCTAAATGCATACCTCCGGTGTCATGTCTTGGCCCGATACAACCCCTGCCTGTAACAAAGTTCTCCCTGTCTCATACACATCAGAGACTGATCCCTTTGTGCACTGGGTTATGGCTACTACAACGATGCCGCGGTCACACGCTTCCTTGAGCACTTGCATGAGATCCGCACGTTGCGGGGCGTTTCCAGCGCCGAACGTCTCCAGTATTACGCCACGGATTGGTGGATTGAAGAAAGCACGGATAGTCGCCGAAGAGATTCCCGGAAACAGACGTAGAGTAGCAACATGAGG
>JABAJT010009750.1:3563-42942 GCA_018850275.1 Tephrocybe sp. 9174TJB
ATGCGCTCATGCCAAGCAACTGCCATGAATCCGTTGGGCAAAATGTTGGCGCTGAATTCGTCGTCAAGACAAGTCACCATCGAGAACACCGTCCTTGATCCAGTCTAAAATTGTATTTGGTGTGCTATGCATACCCAACTGTCAATCCTGAACTGATATCCATCCTTCGATTGGTTGAACAAAGACAACGAACAAAAAGCTGAAAGAGGGGTTGTCGCCGAAAAACGACAGGATACTTTCCCAACATGCCCGTGTCCAAGTTTCCGTAGCAACTGCCCTCTCGGCGGTTCCAATTTGTGCCTCTTTGGCAAACCTCATCAATTCCATGGTGATATAAAGCGACATAACGATGATGGAGACCGTCTCTCCTTCGTTCCCTCATTCGTCTTGCTTTCTTTTCTTTTCCGTTCTTTTTTGCAGCAGTGCTGCCTGGCTATCTCGACTCTTGTAAGCATCAACTCCTCTTCTTTTCAAATACCAACCCTCATATGTATTCCAGACGTGCGTCAGCTTGCAGCTCTTGCCCCCCACACGTTCTTTCTATCACACTTCCGTGAAGTTTCGCTCTTAATCCTTTCATCGCCATGAAGTTCCCTGTCGCAGCTCTTTTTGTTCTCCTCCCTCTCATCTCTCAGGCCACCGCCGCTAGTGTTCCCCGCCTGACCCTTCGCCAAGAACGTCAACGGGGCGGCAATGGTGACAACGATGGCCGAGGTGGCCGAGGTGGTGGAAGGGGAGGCAACGGGGGAAATAATAACAACGCAGGCGCCGCTACGTCCGTTGCTGCTACCGCTGCTGCTTCGGCCACTGCTAGCGAGGCTGCTGCTGCTACTAACACTGCCGCGGCCGGTGGTGCTAATAATGGCGCTGCAGATACTGGTGACCCACAAACCTCATTGAGTAATTAGCAACATACCTTACTGGAAATGACGCCACATTTACCTGCTCTTTACAGCCCTCGATCCTAAAGTAATTGCCAAGGGCTTCGCCAATAACGGACAGGACGTCCCTGCAGATGGTTCGTCACTTTCCATTAAACCCTTCTTTAGATGTAATTAACACAGTGAAAAATCAGGCCAGGTCGAATCGCTCACCTCGACAAACAACTTCATCAACTTCTGTCTCACCGTTCCCCTTCCCATCACCGATGGCAAGCAAATTACCACTGGATCCTGCAACCCCGCCCCCATTGGAACCATTCCCTCCGTCGATAACATGCCATCATCCAAGTTCACCTTCCCCAAGAACGGAGGCAATGTCGACGCCGATACGCCCTTCACCATCAGCATGGCCATCAAGAACCTGGAGACTGGTAACTTCGTCAATGCTCAGGCCAACTACTTTGCCGCTCCTCAGCAATTGAACGCCCAGGGCACCATCATCGGTCACTCACACGTCGTCGTCGAGACCCTTACTGCTCTTGACCAGACAACCCCCACTGATCCGCGCAAGTTCGCCTTCTTCAAGGTAATTCAAACCGTCATCTCTACATTTCGTTGAAGTTGACATGACTCCGTATTCTAGGGTTTGAACGCAGCTGCTAGCGGCGGTATCCTTACTGCAGATGTTACCGCCGGTCTCCCCGCTGGTGCCTACAGGCTTTGCTCAATCAACACTTGCGCAAACCATCAGCCTGCTATCGTCCCTGTTGCCCAGCACGGTTCCCTTGATGACTGTATCTATGTAAGAACATATTCTTCCACCACTTTGGGTTAATCTAACTTTTGACCACAGTTCACTGCTGGTGCTGCCGCTGCTGCTGGTGGTGCTAACGGTGCTGCCGCTGGTGCCGCCAATGGTGCCGCCGCTGCCACTGCCACTGGTGCTGCCGCTGCAACCGCCACTCAAGCCGCTGCAACTGCTGCCACCTCTGCTGCCGAGGCACCCCCAAGGAACGGCGGTGGCGGTGGACGTGGTGGAAACAACGGTGGCAGGGATGGAGGCCGGAATAACCGTCGCTCCCTGCGCCGCCTCTAGAGGTTTCTGACTGATTAAGCTTCAAGCATTGCCTCCCTGAGCTGTTCCTCCATTGTAGTATATTCCCGCCCAACTTGCATCCTCCAGCATTGTTTATTGCATACTCTCCTCTGTAATTTCATGGCCTGGAGCTTTATTTCAAAATAGATTCGAGATCAGCCAGTTCATTCTCATATTTGTTTTTCGTGAAAATCTGAGAGATGCACATGTGTGATTCAACTTCTGGTTGTGATGGAGTCATGGACTGTCATGGAGCACAATGGCATCGATCACGACAAATTCAATAAGAAAGATTGACGAAAGATGGTTGCCACCAATCATGAAAGGGTATAATAGATTTCTCATGTAGGTATGGCTTTCTTGTACTTTTTCGTCCTCGCTTAACCCAGTACAACACTTCTTGGTAGAAATTCTTCGTCGACCCACATGAGCAACTCCACGATGTCACCCTTTATTTGCGAATAGATCTAAGTCTTGTCCAATTTCGACAATCCATCCGCTCTCCTGTTCAACAACTGAGTCAAGATTGACACCTTGGAAGTTCCAATATAAAAAATCCATGCTCTCCCGCCTTCAAGCATCCTGAACGTAATTGCCTAAAAATCATGAGATTTGGTCACTGAGGTGCTAAGGATAAAATCATACCTGGGAACACCCCCTGTTGTCCATTCAATCGTCCAGTCCACCAATCCTCCGTATTTGCAGTCCGTTCAACAACTTCTATCCGGTCGCCAGTATTAAAGGAAAGATCCCCATCGGCCTTGAAAGTAAAGTTCAGAAATTACGGTATATCCCCCTTGACATAATTAAGGACCGGTGCCGGTGCTTAAATCTTACCTGGGCCTGGAAATCGTAAAGGGCAATGACGTATTGCAATTGAGGTTTAGGCTTCGACTTCAATGGCGGCGGAGGCGGTGGCGCCCTCTTTGTGGCGGCGATAGATGAAGCGGTGCTTCCACTCGAGGCTGGGGAATATGGTGGAGGTGGAGCATGAGATGCAGCGGCGCCAGGCGGAGGTGGAGGAGCCTTCTTGTATGAAGTTGTGGGCGGCATCGCTCGCGAGGAAGAACCTATCGAAGGTGTTCGACTTGCAGCACTTCCAGCGCTCAAACTGTTTTGGCTTCGGGTGGCCTGAACGAGTTTGGCTTGAAAATGAATTTCAGGAAATTTGCATCAGGAAGCGGAAGGGTAAGGGCACAGATGCTCACAAACAGACACAATTCGTTTGACGATGTTGAAGCTCTCGATAACTTCCCATGCATCTGTCCGTTTGCCCTCGTAGTCTTGTTGAATCTGAGCACCAGGAACGTTGGTTATGTCGTATTTGGCATCATCTGCAAAAGCATTCATCTTCTCCAGAACAAGGTAGTATATATTCAACCTGACGAGAACACAAGGTCAGCAGAAGATGAGTGCAGAGTTAAGTGAGCCATACGTCATGTAGAAGAATGAGTTGAATAGTGGGTCTATGAACTGGGTGGAAAGCTGCATGAACCGGGGTAGATCTGTTTTCAATGCATTGTTGATATATTCGTATTCATTCGTTGCTAACTCGAAATCTTGTTCCATCTGTATCGCCATATAAGAATGAATATGTTGTAGTCACGCAAGACATACCTTGAAGAGATTTTTCTCATCACTCAGAGTTTTTTCCTTCTTGTCTCTCAATTTTGTGAGCGAATTGTTGAATCGGTCATAGTCAACGAGCTGCGCACACAGGCTTCAGGGTAGTGATGTTACAATATCGTCGAGGAGACTGACCTTGTGATCCCTTTTAGTAATCGTCTTTCGGATTGTTTTCAGAGTAGTTTGTAGCTCCTTCAAGGGTGCAACAATCCGGCTCTCGATCAATTCCAGTTCAGGAGTAACCAGCGACTTCATCTCTTCCATCGCGGCCTCGTACTTTGTGACGCTACGAACGGTATGCTCTGCATCCGGATGCTTGCCAATCAGATCGTATTCACCGCCCATAGGGGAGAAAATGACAGCTATATGGGTTGCGTAGCCAGCTCCAGAAGTGAAGAGTGCTGAGGAGAGACACAAGATAAAATTGTATAAATGCTCAGCCATAGAACAAGATTAGTTGAGGAAATTAAACTCACAGGTAACTGCATCCGTAAATGCCTTAACATCCTTCAACAACTTGTCCGTGCCGGTCTCCAAGGACGTGAATATGCGATGATACTCGTCGAATTCGGGATCATTAGACTCTAGAATAAAGAGTAGAGCACACAAGTGAGAAAACAAGGGGTAGACAGGTGAATAACACAAATCATGGCCTTACTTTTGGCAAGACCGATCCTACTCGTCACAGCAAACGGTGTGCTACAGATGACGATATATCGATATCCACTTCTTCAGCCGTTCAATTGATCTCACCGTTTAATGGCCTTCCCAAGTCCCTTCATCTTAGTTCGTAGTCTGGTAGCACACAGCTGCGGCTCACCGTGGCCGTGGATGAAACAAGATAATACTGATATTCACACGGACTCGGATTACATTGATCACTAATCATTTCTGACCGGATTAGTTTCACTCATTCCTTTCTCCTCGAGACGTTGCAAACTTGTATGTATTGAGAGTTCCTTGAAAAATCCATGCTGTGAATTACCGATTATCCTTGGCTCATTTGTGGAAGGAAATTCGCCACCCCTAAATGATAGAAGTTCGTCGTGACATCTAATTAAACCCTGTAACTGGCACGCGGTAAAACCTCGCAAAGGGATTAAAGATGTATTGCAGTGGTATGCCACGCCAGCCGACAATTTTGCAGCTTGGTCGCCTATGGTTGCTGGCACAGGAGGAGGAATTGGAGGACGAGGCTGTGTCAAAGTACGGATCCAACGGGAAACCGTAGACCCAACATTATGTGCATCGTGCTTACCTTGTCTAGATCTGACTGATCCTGAACATATCTTCAATGGTATTCCTCTGACAGAATTGGGATGCGACGTTGACGGAAAAGGAGTCGCGCAGATTCTCTTTGGAAGCAAATTGATCGGGAGCGAGCACTGATCTGATCATTTCTGACTATACAAGTCATATGCACCATTTATCATAGATTAGATCATTCCCTTCATTCTCAATTTCTCATACCTAACCGCACACAATGCCGCAGATACAGCAGCCTTCTAATCAAATCAAGTAATTGTCCTAATGACCGTATAACACAACATATTTGACTCCGCCCTCTAGACTAACCAATGTGTCTATCGTGCGCTTGAAGAAAGGCGGAAAACGTTTCGAGGTAAGTTTTGAGGCTTAAATTCCTGTGATGCTGTTGATTCTGTTCACAGATCGCCTGCTATAAAAACAAAGTCCAGGAATGGAGAACAGGAGTGTAAGAACGTGAGCGACGGGCTGCGTTCACAAGCTAATATATATTTCAGTGAAACGAATTTAGACGACGTGCTGCAGATCAGTAATGTCTTTGTCAACGTCTCAAAAGGGGAGGTTGCGAAGAGCGGGGACCTTCAGAAGGCATTTGGCACCACTGAGGTTGCGGATGTTGTTAAAGAGGTACGTTCGAACGCTATCCATCTCATATTTCTTTGCTTACGCATCAATGGAAGATTCTGAAGAAAGGAGAAGTTCAAGTCGGGGAGAAGGAGAGAGAGCATGATCTTACGTCTCTACGGAAGGAGATCGCGACACTTGTGGCAGAAAAGTGTGTGGAACCTGCAACACAACGACCATATCCAGTTGGTATGATCGAGAAGGCTATGACAGAAGCGGGCTTCAGTGTGAAGCAGAACAAGACCGCTAAAAGCCAGGTACCAAGAGATTGTCAATGCACTCACCCTACGACGTGGCCTAACATCATAATCTGGTTTAGGTGTCTGAATGCATCAAATTGCTGCAATCCGATTCGAATCTGCCGATACAGCGAGCCAGGATGCGCATACGAGTAACGACACCAACAGCTGACAGCAAGCGTCTTCGCGAGAAGATCGTCGAAGGCGCGGAGAAGATTGAAGATGAGGAGACTGGACAAGACGAGTGGGAAGTTGTACGTTACTCTAATGGACCCAACTACTCTTTTTCACTGAGTTCCGCGCTTTCAGATCATGCTCATTGACCCAGGACAATTCCGTGTCATCAACGAAATTTTGCAAAAGGAATGCAAAGGTCGTGGAAGGATTGAGACGATGACATTCTCTGCAACTGCAAACACATAACTGTTTTCATCCGTCATGTTGTCCTCGGTTGTAATTCGATTGCTTTTACAAATACATGTATAGATTATGGATATTTTAATATCCCTTCGATTTGAAGGAAAATATGGCTGAACTGAGACTGCTGCGCCACAACCTCATTGTCGATGGTTAAGGTCACTCAATAGGAGAGGTTTAACTGTGAGATTCCAATTCTCTTCCCATGTACCCCACTTCCATTCTTCGTCGCCAGGGCTTGTAGATTCGCGAGGCGTATGTACAACTGGGGGAGCAGAATGGCGCTTCGAAGACCGAGAGAGCGACGCTCGGAGATTGTCGAGACGAGAGGTGTTAGGGAAGCCAGTTAAGAGTTCCTGTATATCATGCACATTTCAGCTATAAACCAAATTATCGATATTACGGAGAGTAGTGTTACCTCCAGTTGTTGGGACAATTGAGCAGAGGAATCGAAAACGCGGCCATTCACACCGTCTTTGACAAGCTCGTGCAAGCTATGAAAAGGCGTCAAAATGATAACAGTATGGGTAGAAAGCGCTGTACCAAGCAAAGTTTAATGCACAAACAGGCAGGCCACATCCAAACATGTCCACGACCTTCATGGGAAGGTCCAATGCTGATGAACTTGAATGCAAGCTTACACCCAAGTCCGCCGAGCCTGAATAAAAGTAGGGTAAGGCCAGAAAGGAAAGCGAGCGATTGAGGAATAAACTTTCCTAGTAAGATTGGGTAATCTTCAGCCTCCAGCCAAAGACTCACGCAGCGAACCCATTCCCATTTCTCTTGCAACTCTGTCACCTCCTTCATATACCTTTTGCGAAGAGGGCCTTTACCAGTGATGATAACAAGCAATTTAGGAAGGACCCCTATCTTCGTCTGCTCCTCCCTGGTATTTCCTGCCTTGCCGTGGAGGCTGGCCAATTCCCTTGCACGTAGCTCGTACATCTGGATCGCTTCCAATAGAATGCCAAAATCTTCGTCAGGCGTCCAAGATGTGCTAGACACGAGTAAGGCAGGTCTATCCGGCCGACGACGTGGGAGTTGCACTTCAGTGTATAGAGGTGCGGTAACGGGTACCGACGGCATGTGAGACAAGCCGATTGTAGCACGATATTCGATGCTATTACGCCGGGCAGCAGATCCACCAGCCAAAGAAACAGAGGTCGTCGGATGTTGTTCTGGAGTAGTGTGTGTGAAGGGAGTAGAGTATGGAACCGATGACTCTGGAAGGAAGCCTTGCAAAGGGGCTTGGAGGGTGAGAGCAGGCTTGAGCCTTACAAAAAGCTGGCAAATGACGTCAGAGGACAAGTATCGCGGAACACGAATGCGTACTTCGTGAATTTCCTGAGATGACGAACGGTGAAACCGACGAGGTGGCCGGTCATGAAGAACGAATTTACGCCCTCTGAATGATGTTATAGGTGGTTAAAATGGCTGCAAAATTCGGGGAAACGGACGCACTGAAGATCCCATTTTTGGACAAGATGGTCTCGCATGGCATTCGTCACGAAGAGATGAGCATAGGCAGTCCTGCCAAATGACGATTCAAACCTTCATGGGATTAAGATTTGGTAAAAGGCGTTACTTGTAAAAATGGAACGCACCACGTCGCAAGCTTGACAAAAGGATGACCATTTCCCAACTTCATTGCCAATATACTGTAGCCAAGATTGTGCCAATCAATTATGACTTTGCTCCCTGTGATTTTCCCAACAATCCACACAACGGCTAGTGTCGGTATGGTAGGGGGGTTCTGTTGGGAGGACGTCTATGAGGGAAGTGAGGGTATGAGACATCATGGGGAAGTCATACTTGAACGAGAATGAACTCCGGAGGCTGATCCACTCGTACAAGAAGTGCATAAAAAATAGAGTAGATCTGATGAAGGACCTTCAGGGGTCCAAATATAACAAAAGGTAGTAGCGAGCCCAAAAATTTTGGCGGTTCAGGAAGGTGACGTATTTGGACCTTGCTCTGTCGTTCCAGCGACGGAATTGGTTTGGAGCCTATGAGATGAAATCATCATCTGCGGAGAGATATATACACTTGAGCTCACCGCCATATCCAATAACGTAGGTTAAAATCCCGTTCTCTGCAAAACTCTGAGCATGGTACATCATCCGCGGGCTACGACCAATGTCTCCGAGCACAAGAATCGCGACAGTTCTGAGGACAGGCGTTTTGCGCCGAGAGAACGACCAGAGCAACCATATCAAGTAAGAAAACGCGAGCACAAGCAAAGCATTGAGCAAATGGTCTGCAATCTCGTCCTTCATAAGAGGCGTTGAGAGTCAAGAAAAGATGAAGGTGTGAGGATGTCATTTGGAATCCACGTGATGTCATCTTTTCCGTTTTACTCATCGTCGGTGGTGCGCAACTCCTCTCCCCACCACCACCATGGCGACCCCAGCCGTCACTCCTTCTCTCAGGAATGTGGCCAGACTATCACAGAGACTTCGCCCGAGGTGTGTCTCTGTCGCAACTTCCTCACGGATAGGCAGCGGTTCAATATTCGTTCGCCATGCCTCAATATACGCAACTGCATCTACATATTCACTCCGACAATCCACTCGCTCCAAACAGAGACCCTCCATGAGTAAGCTGGTCCAGTCATGAGTTGGTATCTTTCCAAACTCACAGGTCAATTCTAGCTAGGTCCATGTTCATTCAGACAGAAACAACGCCCAATGATGATTCTCTAAAGTTCATTCCCGGAGTGCCTGTCATGGGCGAGGGAACAGCTGAATTCCTTGACACCCGCTCTGCGCTGGCCTCTCCGCTCGCTATACGACTCATGGGAGTTGAAGGTGTTACTGGTATCTTCTATGGCCCCGATTTTGTTACCGTCTCGAAAGACTCTGAAGTCACTTGGGCCGTGATGAAGCCAGAGATATACTCTCTATTAATGGAATACTTCTCCTCTGGGCAACCTTTGTTCCGAAGCGACGAGGACAGAGAAAACGCAGGACCACAGGATACACGGATCTTGGACTCCGATTCCGAAACGGTCGCGATGATCAAGGAACTTTTGGAAACACGGGTAAGGCCAGCAATCATGGAGGACGGTGGGGACATTGAATATCGGGGTTTCGATGAAGATGGTGACGGCTTGGTTCGCGTCAAGCTGAAGGGCAGCTGCAGAGGCTGCTCCTCCAGCACAGTCACACTAAAATCGGGCATTGAGCGGATGATGATGCATTATATCCCTGAAGTCAAGGGCGTTGAGCAGGTCGGTTTTCAACCTGAACTGCCTTCAATTCCGTTTAACAGCGTTTCCCAAGATTATGGACCAGGAAGAAGAGATAGCTATGGACGAGTTCAATAAGCTGGAGCAGAAGCTTTCTGCCAAATCTGCCGAAAAAGATTCTCCGTGAGTCGCTCGTCGTTGTCAAAATGAAGTGGTGTCAAGATCTCAATATCTGAACACAGTATAGCACAGTATATGTCAGTCTAGGTTCAATTTAATTTCATTTTCAAACCCCCAACTTGCACGTTGATGCCGCGGCGTTCGAACACCACATGATATTCCATTATCATCGTTGACTTCAGGGCCATTCATGCCAATTTTTGTGAGCTCCCGTGGCCTCGGGCTTTACGTATCTTGCCATCTCGAAGCTGCAGATGTACGCAGTCTAGATGGATACAAAATGACAGCCGGATGCCGGCCACGTTCTTGATCAGTGTGATATCACCCGTGCAACCAGGCAGTGTTCATCGTCCTGCCTGCTTCACAGCGAGGCGCTTTGCATGCTGAATGGCGTATATACATTGATTAATCGTCACTCTACTGCATAGACGCAGGCAGGCGTAATTTGACAATGAATTTATCTCGTTTGTATCGTTCCTATGATGGCTCGTCATGTGCAAGGCACGATCCGAAAAAATCCCACGAGCGACTTCCTAAAACGGATGTTCCGAGACTATATGTTATGCAGACAGCAGTCAGTCGTTCCAGTTACTCCCACCAACAGCTGGACAAGATCTTGCGGCTCCTCTACTCTTCTGCTGCAAGGCTCAGGCCCTTTCAAATCTGGGACAGCTAATATGGTACTTCAACATCGTCTAATACGTCTTGTTGGATGTCTTGCTAACTAGACTTTAGGTTTATGTGAATAGTAAGAAGTTTGCCTGGTGAACCTTCTCCTTTCTCCTCATGTAATGCCCTACTGACTGTTTGCAGTGAATCTTGCATTAAGGGCCATCGATCTTCGTCATGCACACATAACGATCGCCCGCTATTCGAGGTTAAGAAGAAGGGTCGACCCGTCTCCCAGTGCGAGAAATGTCGTGAAATGCGCCAGTCAAAGCGCTTCCACTCAAAGTGTATATGTAACGAGCGAAAGGATGGCGCGAAAGATGGAGCACCATCCAGAATAGCTTTGGGAACAAAATGTATGTGCTCAGATTTCGAACCAATTGTTCCAGGGATTTGATGCAACTTAAATTGCATAGCCAAACGTTTCATTCCCATAGTTCCTGCACTACCAAATGGATTAAAAGATGCTCTTACGATGCCACAGGCCCCATGCTCTCCTGCTGATATACGTCAACGAGGTAAGCCTGAAATTACACCCCAATATATGGGCATCTCTCAAGATGGATTATGCAGTCAACACCTTGCTGAACCCCTGCAATTGCAAGAGCTTGTGGAAGTGCCGATGCATTACTTCCGATTTAACTTCTCAAGAGCAGGCCGGACATCCGGACGTCGGGATTTCTATTCATGCTACTGCTGCAATGACCAATGCTACGGGTTCTAAGATCACACAACCTGCGGTCATGCGGAAAGTTTCGAAACGAACATCATCCCGCCCATCCAGTCCTAGCGATGGCAAAAATAGCTCATCTTTCAAACGCACAAAGCATGCTAAAGCGTCCTCGCCGCCTGGTCCCGATCTACCTCCGATTTTCCTTGATACGCTTTCACCTTTACCGACGCATCCTGCCCCACGTATCCCGACATTTGAGACAATGCCGCCTCTGAGCGCAATCAAGTCTCTTGCAGGGACCGGTTGTACTTGTGGTCTCCGATGCGCCTGTCCAGGATGTGTTGAGCATCGTGGACCGGAACATGCTTCCACCGACCGTAATGATTGTGCTGATGGCTGCGGTACCTGTGTGGATTACACCTCCGGTATTGCCCTGCCTACGCCCAACGCTACCGAAGGCACGTCGTCCTCTACAACCAGTATCCTCGACCGTTTCTTCGCCCGGGCTGCGGCCCTACCTCCTCCGCCCGCCAATCGTAAGATGGGTCAGGGTATCGATTTGGATACAATGAATATCACGGTTTATCCTGACGCTGTCCGCAGTGATAGCGACCGCGCTGTCGCCTTCGGGCTGGTCGCCATTCCGAAGCTGGAATGTTGTGGCGGTGCTTGCGGTTGTCCAGATGGGACGTGTGGATGCGGGAAGGCTTGTAATGGTTGTTGCAGTGAACATCAAGCTGATCTAAGTCCACGTCCGGAGGAGGCCGAGGAGAGGCAAGGCACAGGACCTTTGGATGAAACTATTTTAGCTCAGGTGGAATTGCCACCCGTCGCAGCACCCTTACGGAGCTGCTGTGCAGGCAAGTCCGTTTCAGTCTCATGACGATCTCAGTTTCGCTTCGCTTTTGGGACTAAGATTGTTTTCTTTATGTACAAATGTAACATTTACGGAATTCAAGTAAAATTTAGGCGTTTACAATGAAAAAACGCACCTGCACTGTACAATGATTAGATGGGCAGCCGGCGCCAACAATGAAAGACGCCATGCAAGTCAGTACGAGCAGGTAAATAGAACTGTTGCAATAACACAAAAAATACACCTGGGTATTCTTCCCAAATACATGATGTTACAAACATAATGGATTACACTCTACATTGCGGTCGATATTAGATGGTTAAAATACTGAGAGGGAGGAATGTTCTTACGTATCATCTTGAGGAAGATTGGTGTGGTAATGAGATGAGCAAACAGATTGAGCAACGAAGGGAAAGGATCTCACCCTCATAGACGAAACGTGTCTTGTAAGAGGTAATAGTGATAGATAAGATGAGCGACGACCTAGACATGTGAAAAAAGCTTCACCTTCTTTGGGTTATCGGGCGCATGTGCAACATAACGATCGTTGTCGACTGGACTGTGGCGCGAGTAATGGGCTTAGCGACAACAAACATGACACTTGTGTGGCAACATACCGTTCCTTTTTCTGTAAATTTGATGATTGTTCAGTAGAATTACAGAGTTATCAATCAAATGAGACGGGGATATACCTTGCATGAGGCGAGCATGCTTTGAATCGTTACACAGACCGCAATCACGCTCAGGACAGGAGACCACTCGTTCCCAAGGATAGAGGCACATATCTGCAATATCACTATGAAGTCAATCAGGAGTAATATCCCTCCCAGGAAAGGACTGACATGGCCGTTGGAATAGACGTGCTGGGGGAAAAAGGGAGGGGGAGATCAATAGACGCTCGCAGGGCGGAGAAAATATGCATGACATACAGGGTGAATCGGCGATGTACGCCCGTCCGTTACGACAAATTGGACGGCGGGTGAGGAGATAGGGTATTGATTGTCGAATCTAAACTGAAGGGTATATTTCTCGCCCTAACTTCACGTCAAGATCTTCGATTTCGCAGTGCAATGGATGCAACTAACCTCATAGAGTGATTCGCCTAAGACTTCTATGTCAAACCACCATGTAGCAAAGTCGTCAGCTTTAACAATGGTAATACCTGTGTGCAATTTAATATCAGCCAAAATCGACGCTAGTGTTCAACTAACCAACTGGGGATCCTTCGCTCTTGATCTCGGCCAGTTCTTTGGCAAGGCGTCTCGCAGATATCGAGGCCATCACTGAATCGCTAATTTGATGGAGTGCTTGTTAGTTTATGGTGAAAGCAGAATAAAGGGGTGAATGCTGTGTTCTGAAGTCTCACAGCGACTTGAAATGTTCGGTTGTAAATTGCGAATTGAAGTCAAGGTGCCCAAGATTGTGTGTGGGCCAAACAGACGCAAGCAAATTGGCCCTATAAAAGCGGCCAATTTTTTTGTTCATTTTCTCTAATGTCATGTCTCCCCGCCATAGAGTCACTTGCTGTCCCGTATTACATCTAGGGACATGTAGGCGCTCGTGGGGATGCAGATCATCGCAAGGTCATACCTCGTCACGACCAGAAGGTGTGTATACCATTTCCTTGGAGCACCGTCTATTGTGGCCTGGAACGATACATCTTCTTATTTCTCGACACTTCAGTACATCATATTCAATACATTTACTTTTCTCATGTCTGAATCGCGGCCTCGTCAGCTTTTTTCGCCTCCACTACTCGGCGCTCTCTGTCCACGTTGATATCGTCCAGGATTTTCCTTGCTCCAAGGTCGCACAGCAACCTTGCGAGTTTGCTTCCAAGCGCTTCCGCCTCCTCTGCGCTTGTGACCCATGCTTCAACGGTGTGCTCGATATGAGCACTGCCATCCAAGGCCGTCACACAGCCGGTCAGGATCAATTTACCTGCCTTCTTCTCTCCAGCCTCTACCTCCAACTTGCTTGCCACGCCGACCGGAACACTGCATCCACCCTCCAACACGCGCAGACAAGCACGCTCGGCCAAGCACTTCCATTCCGTCTCCCAATGTGTAAGTTGCCGGCACAATTTAAGCGCTTCGGTATCGTTGCTGCGAATTTCTATCGCGAGAGCACCTTGAGAAACTGCGTAGTAGAGTGAAGGGGGTTGGAGATCGGTTGTGATGCGGTCGCCCATCCCCAGGCGTACGAGACCTGCTTTCGCGAGAATCAGAGCTGCATATGGCCCGTCTGGTGCATCGAGTTTCGCAAAGCGAGTATTCCTGTCCCGATACGTTCAATTACAATATATATCAGCGGTGGAATCCTACGTACAAGTTTCCACGCTATGGAGAGAAACGTCAATTTAGGAATCAAGATATGCGAATGGTGGTTACTCACCACGTCGAGAAATTTGAGATTTGGAAAGTTTCTCTTCAGTTGTGCTACTCTTCGGACGCTGCTGGTTCCAATTACGCTTCCTTCAGGTAGATCTTCAAGGCTTTTCCATGGCTTCCCGCTTTTTACGACTAAGCTGTCCACCGGGTCCTCCCTCTCCAAAACACCACCGATCAAACAGCCTTCTGGTAAGGTGGTCGGGACATCTTTCAAACAATGTATGAGCATGTCCACTTCGCCCTCTTTGAGGGCAACTTCCAATTCCTTCGTCCAAAGAGCCTTTCCTCCAAGAAGATAAAGGGCCTGCGATTGATTCTTATCTCCACCTGTAGCCATGAAAGCTGTCGAGAATGTGGGGCCAGTATAATCATCATCGCCTTTGGTTGACGCCGGGTGAAGTTCTTGAAGAGAAGCCAATACACTGTTGGTCTGGATCTGAGCAAGTTGTGAGGCTCTTGAAGCAAGAGTAAATTTTCTGGAGGATGATTCAGTGAAACTTTGCGTGGGCGCCATGGCGTATTGTTGGGGAGCAGGTGGGTATGTATGTGAAGGGGGGTTGATGTTACTCCGTTATTGATTGCCCGGATCTTATCGAATACCTAAAAGAGAGCTTGATCGAGGACGGTCCTTTCTTGCGCCCTTCAACTTAGATCCTTCAACGCCGTTTGTTTCATCCATGCCACAAATCCTTGTACACCCTTGTACTTCCATTCCGCTTTCCCAGGAACCGAGTGAGTATATGGCAGGGAATCAAGGATGTACGTGATGTACCGTGCTCGAAATTCCGAAAAGAGACAATAGACAATGGTTTATTATCCTTTCTTTCGAACCATTCATTTACTCCCCTGCTCTTCTCACCATTCACACTCTTTTCAACTGCACCTCTTGACGAGGCTCACGCTCTTTTCTTTCTCCCCCCAAGAAACTTCTCTGGACTGAAGCAGGCTGGGGCCGACCACAAACATTGTGTACTTACTCAGAGAACTTCGGATATCACTTGAACGATGCTATCATTAGTGGTCTTGTCTTTGTCTATTCTCGGGCTGCAGACCTCTGCTGTTCCTATTAGCTTCTTGCGTCGCGGTGGCGAGGAGCCCTTTGTACTGCCTACTCCAACAGATGGGCCAGGTATGATGACCTCATTCGATTTTCTATCTAATTTTTTAATGACTTATTACGATCCACCGTTCCAGGTCCCACTTTTGATGCCACAGCAACAAGAGTCGCCACTTCTGCTCAGATAAGAAGTGTAGCATCTCCCAACCTATGCTTTGACGTCTCGGATTTCCGTTCTGGGGACTTCAGATTCAACCTCGTACCCATCGCACTCCAGCCATGCGATGGATCCGTGGATGGGCAAAAATTTGATCTAATTACCAAGGTCAGTATTTTGACAGACAATAGATTTATACCTCTCACTCTGAAGCAGGGTGCACACAACAATGTCGAAGATGGAAGCCGCACATTGATCGTGTCAAGTCAACAGCTTACCTGTGTCGACAGGCGTAGCAATAAGGATCATACTCGACCGGGTCTTTTTGCTTGCGGTGCGGGTTTTGAATTCTGAATAGAGGCCTTCTGGTTCAAGCCATCTTTTTTCATCAGGAGGACGTGCAGCAGGAGACGGTGAAACAACGGCCGACCAGCAATACTTTTTCAATTCCACGGCAAACTTTTCTACTGGCGTGGGCTTTCCTCTGGCTAGGGATGCTGTTAACAATGGCATTGGACCCGGGAATCAATGCCTAACGCTGAACTCTGACGGATTCCTCAGTAATACCCCCTGTTCACCTCCCTTATTTACCCCAGAACAAAGCTGGATCATAGGCGAAAATGGTTCTACGGTATCCCCTTCTGCTGTCCCCAACACCCCTGCTTCATCATTCACGCAAGCAGCAAGCAGCACTCAGTGCCAGACTACTAGCACTACCACGATGACGCACTTCGAAACCATCACAGTGGGAACGACCAGCGCTTCCATTGCTGCCACGCCTACCGGTGCACCCGCTAAATTTGTACTTCCCGTACCCCAGGATGGGCCTGGTAAGTCAAGACTATTCTACGCATAGGTCTATCCGGCCAATGCCTCTATTACAGGTCCTACTTTTGATACATCTGCTATTCGAGCTGCGACGAGTGCCCAGATCAGAAGTGCAGCTTCCCCCGACGTCTGTTTTGATGTGTCGGATTTTCGTGCGGGCGATTTCCGTTTCAATAATGTGCCTCTAGCATTAAAGAAGTGTGATGCGTCTATCGATGGCCAGAAATTCGATTTAATCACGAAGGTAAGTCGCTGGCGTAGTAGCATATTGTTTCATTCCCCTCAAAATCTCCCTGCCAGGGGGAACACAACAATGTGGCGGATGGCACTCGCACTCTTATTGCGTCAAGCCAGCAATTCACTTGTGTCGATAGACGGAGTAACATAAATGATCGCACTCGGCCTGGACTTTTTGCTTGTGGTCTGTTCAAGTTCTATCCTCCTGTCATAATTCCCAATTAAAAGAATATATAGGAGGTCGTGCTGCAGGCGATGGCGAAACAACCCCTGACCAACAATTTTTCTTCAATTCCAGTGCAAGCTTAGCGGACGGAATCGGGTTTCCCATAACCAGAGATGCAGTCAACTCCGGAATTGGACCTGGTAATCAGTGCTTGACACTTAACGCCGATGGTTTCGTCAGCAATACCCCCTGTTCCCCGCCCTTCTTCAAAATCGAGCACGACATGTCTATTAGATGTGTGTCTGTATATGTAGCATAATTCATCATAGAGCTTGCTGTGAAATTGACCTAACTTGAGCAAGAACTCAGAAAGGGCAAGTGCTTTCATTCAAATTATGATACATTACACAATGTTTTACACACTGAATACACGGACTGGGAATAGAGCTGGGGGTACTCGGAAAATCATACACAGTAAACCAACAGTCCTTGATCTGTCTGATAAATGGGAAAGAATAGCATGGCAGCACAACTTGAAGATCAAGCATCGAGGAATTCCTTATGCATATCTGCGAAAGCAGCGCCGCCGACACCCATGAGGCCAAGCTGGGTAACGACGACTGCTGTGTGGCGGTACAGAGTATCGAGTAATGGAGTCGCTGGTCGCCCTTGGGATTCTGATGTACACGTGGCTGAGTCCCAGATGTAGGCCAAGAAGAGGGAAACAACTTACTCAGGATAGCCTGATTCAGCTCATTCGCAAGCGCTACTTTCGCAGCATGCCCAACCACATCCGCCACTACGCCATTCGCACTCACCGGATCCTCCCAAGCGACAATAGCAAAAGTGCGCTTGAAAATTTGCATGACTTCAGGGCGCGCGTCATCTTTGTATTCGTTTGAAAGTGTTTGACCATATGCGATGGCCTGATGGAGAGTCGTTTCATATTGCGAGAGTGTGCTCCCCGTCACCCCCGCTGCATCCGGTGCGGTAACAGAACTTCGACGTTGTACAAGGTGTGTAGCATTTGTGGGAGTGCCAAAGCCGTTCGTGGTCACAGAGTGAGGAGATGCCGTAACAACTTCTTCGTCAACATCCATGCCATCTGCATTGATACCGTCCATTTCTTCAATCACACCATCGTCGTGGCTGGAGCCTGTATTCACCGCCCCTGGTCCTACATCTGAAGCAGCGCGTCTCATCTTCTTCTTGAGCTCCGCTGCCTCCAGAATCAGCTCGACAAACTTCCGGCAGCGAAGTTTAAAGAGCATCAAGCCTTCCTCGGCTTGAAGGACGAAGGGGTGGTATTTCTTCGCGTCTTCGATGGCAGTGTCGATATCGCCTGCGATAACCGAATTGACAATCTTCGTTCGTCGTTCCAACTCCGCATCTTCACCTTCATCCTGGGGCGCAGTCATGTCTACGTCGTTATCTGTGGGGGCAAGTGTTGTTGCAGCGTTCAAAGGCTGTGAAATCTGTGACTCCTTCTCCCGCTGCTTTGAGAAAGCCTTCAGCGTTTTAGCGTACCCATGGTGTTCCAGGTAGGACAAGACGAGCTTGTTGATTACGTCTTTACCTTCTTCAGGGGAAAGCTTTCGCTTTCCAGAAGTAGAAGGATCGTCTGAGTTGATGCCACAGATTTTCAAAAGAGATGCATCGGGGCGCGTCTGGAGTATCTTCGCCCAAACATTGTTTCGCTGTTGCAAGACATAGAAATCTATGTCAAATTTGAAGGGTTCGTGGCCGAAGTTCACCCTGACAGCTTCGCCAGTATGGCGCATGCCGATAGATGGATACAAGTCTACATTTTTGCCAATGTCGTCAAATACAGGGCCTAGAAGGTGATCAAAGACCGGAGTAAGATGATGATGCGTTGTTATGAAAGAGGGAACTTACCGATGAGAATGCCATTTCTCGTAAAGAAGGCCTTGTGAGTTGTAAAATCGACTCCGCACCCGATAATATCTCCGGCTACGACATGTGTTCAATGGCCCAAGAGTAGAATCATAAAAAGTGAATGCTTACTTCCGAAAGTTGGGCCATATTTGGTTCCCGTTTTCTCCGCCGCGAATGAGCAACCGTCATCACCATGGTATCCCCAAGAATTGGGCTCCCATCCAGGAAGGCGTGACAATTTGACATCGGGGCCAGCAAACCTGGCATAAAATAAGTACCGTGTTGGTCGATGGAGTGTAATCACAAACCCAATGCTAATATGCCTATGGAAGCTTATAAGTTTGTGCGAATGTAGTTTCATAAGTGTCTATATTACCCTTTATGCCCTTTGCTGATGATTTCAGTTTCATAATAATATATTCCGCATGCCGGAGGGATCGACTGTACAGTTCTCGCAGCAGCAGCGTCTTTGTCGCCACTACAGGATGCACCTGGACATTATTTGAATGATAGGATGTCAAAAGGAGAAGCAAAACGAACCGTGATAAGTCAAATCTCTACCGTCCACAGATACACTCAAGAGACTGTTGCGATACTGGTCACTCCACCGGGTAGGAAGCCTTAAGATCCGATCCTGTGAGAGTGTGGGCAAGGGAGCTGAAGGGAACTCCCGGGGAGGACTAACGTTGCTTTCTTCGTCAGAGTCCAGCATTGCAGATGGTGTTTGAAAGCTGCGACTCATAGATTCTGTTTTGCGGCTGGGAGGAAGGGACGGGGGCGCATCGGTATGTAGCATGGACCTCAAAGCGGAATAGTCAAGGTAACTTGGTCGAGGGAATGCAACAGGAGGATGAGGGGCGGAAACCGTAAATCCAGAAATTGGTCTGGTTGCACTCGTAGCCCTCACACCTGTGCCACTTGTTCTACGTGTTCGAGATGGAGAAGTCGAGGGAAGGCAGGTCGCATCGACAGTTCGTGATCCGTCACCTCCAACACGGACCACCCGTGGCTCGTACGACGATGGGCTTCGAGCGAGACCCCTACCAGGCGCACTTCCAACTGTGATGGATCGTGCAGTTGAGCGAGTTGGTGAATGGGTAACAGCAGAAGTGGTGCTGCCACGATTACCGTAAGAAACACCGAGCCCCCTATGGTCGTCCAGCGTGCTTGAACGCTGAAGGCCATGAGTACTGACGATTCGTGGCCTCGGTGGAGGGATAAGAGGAATAGAAATTACATTGTCTATGTTATGAGACGGAGACAGCGATGCTGAGTTCCTGGGCCCGATTGGAATGCTTGCAGAGCGTGTAGGCCTGGACATCGTGCAAACCGCCGACAAGACGAGGTTGTGCTGGCAAAGAGAAAGAAGGGTGCGGTGGTTGTAAGGCGATTAGGAGAAAGAAATGATGAGAAGAGGAAGAGGAAAGGCTGTTGTCGAAACCTCAGTGAATTGGCGGCACGGGACTAATTATCTGTCACGGCCCGTCACAGATCCAGAATTACGCGTTCATCGTCGACAACCACCATGGTACTCTCATCGCCATCCTCAGCGCCCAGCTCATCTGACACGTTTCTAAGGAACCTTCTCTCAGGATCGTACCCGCAAACTCAACAAAGTCCGCATCTGTACAAGACACAGCAAACAGCCTCGGTCTTCACGACGCCCTTCGTTATGGTCCTCGAAGCCTCGCCGCTGAACTACAAACAGAGGGAGGTTTCAAAGGACGTTTAGAAAACGTGAGACTCCTCGGATCATCCACAAGGCTATCTCCTCACGCTGATTACCTCCTACAGTGGGAAGCAACACAAGATAATGCCAAGCTCACTCTCCAGCGGAACATTTATGGACTTCACGCGCCCATGCGGCTACTCATGGAACGCAAGACTGTGACGCAAGGAAATGTAAGTATATCTGATTCTTCTTTATCACCGTGCTTCTAAGCTCGCTTCTCAGAACCCTTTTGCCACTGCCATGGCTCCCTCAAACCTTCATCTAGACATCCTCATGGGACGCGACCAGGCGATCGAGCCTGTAGACGTCTTCTTAGGTTAGCTTGGTCTATAATTGACGTCTTCACATACTGACAGGTGCTTGCAGGAATGGAAAGCGGACCTTCGTTAGACATTCACGAAGAGCTAAGAAAGAAAGGGATGTAAACTCTATTTTGTACCAATATACCATCCATGATGTGCCCAATCCACCCGAGACCAATAATTATTCATGTAATCTTACATGCAAGACGCTGCGAGACGCAGAATTTGGAAACATGCATCAATCATGGCCGAGTTTTTGAATGAATCTTCTCTTGTACAATTCAAGCAAACTATAAATCCTCGTTATTAACTAAACGCAGAAAATCCGACGCGTCTACCATGGAGGGGGGTTGCCAGACACGCCCTCAGCGATGTAAACTCCCTGCTCGACAACTGTTCGGGCGCTCGCAACGCATCCTTCCAACAATGGAATGCCCGCATAGACATACGAACCACAGATCCACAAACCAGATCCTTGCACATCAGCCATCCTGCCTGCGCCCTGAAGTTCCCCTAGCATTGAAGTTCCCTGACCAGCACATTGCCACCATTCCCTGCCTTCCTCCCGGTACAGGCCCTTCAACGCTTCCTTCGCTCGGACAGTCAGTACCGCCCGCTCCAACTTCGCAACACTCAAAATGCTGTCCTCTTCCGGTGGAATCACTGGGTTAGTAGTTTGGTAAACTGGAGGCAAGTGTGTTGGGTATCCTTTTGGTGGTTGTAGAATATGTGTGGCCATCGTATACGATGGCGGTACAGTGGTCATGCTCCATCCAAATTCATCTTTCTCTCTAGGCGCATCCTGGTCAAGACATATGAGATTCAAGTCGCGGCGATCGTCGGGGTCATCAGGAAGCATGGTCGAGTCAGTGTGATTGACAACAATTGTTGAACAATATTTGAATGTCTCCAGGCATCGCAGTTGGGCCTCCACGGCCTGACGTTTTGGATTCGAAGGGTCCAAGGCATCTCTGTACGATGCCAATAATGGCACAGCACGCGTCGCCTGCGTCGCAAATATGATGTGGTGGAATCCGGTATGGACACGAGCGCCATCAGGGGTGTCACAATGGATATTGGTTAGATTCGTGTCCTTGGTATTGGGGGATATCAATGTGATAGTCGAAGCCACATGAATATTTTGTACATTGGCCGTTAACCTGGCCACAACTTCGCGTACACCGTGTATCACGACATAATGGTGTGTGCCGAGAGTTAACCAGATATAATCTGTCAGAATGTCAGCAAGCCACAAAAGAACCTCAAGGTTCAAAGACGTACCCAAGAACTCTTCCACAGGGTGTTCCATCACGTCCTCCTCTGGTGCTGTGCATACTGCAGAGAACAAGGGGGCAATGACAGTTTCGATATAATCCTTCCATGCAAAATCCAGGCCGGTCCATCTCGCAATTATCCCCGTCGGCATACTCCAACGCGCCCAGGTCCCAAAAGTCATCTGCTCCACCTCCTTTGCTCGCCAAAACGGCACAGAATAATAAAGTGTCCTGATGTAACACAGCAAAAGGTGTAGTGTCAATACCGTGAACAGGCCTAGAGTCCACATTCTCGCAAAAGCACGCGGAAGGAGTCCCTTTCCTTTCGTCGCCCGATATGGCTGGTCAAGTATCGATGGCATACTGACTCCAGCACGACCAGAGGAACCGTTATATATCATAGTAGTGTTGATTTGGCGCTCTCGTGTCGATGAACGTGGAGTGAGCAGGGAGAAAGAGTACGAGAAGTTTGCTTCACGAAACGCAACTCCCAGGCGTTTGTACAGTGCAATAAGCTGAGGGTAGTAACCTGTCGGATATTGTTATTAATCCCGTTAGCGTTGTTGGATAAGGGAAATTTGTGCATGCCTCCTTGGAACGATCTCATCGGCACGTCCACCCTCCATGCCTCCTCTAATGCTTCAGACCCCGAGGTTGGTACTGACACAGACGAGCAGTCCATGCCGAGCATGTGGGCCTACAGATAATAACCATGTCAACCTGGGGCCGCCGATAGGAAACGGGTCTTCTCAATATACCTTCTCGAATAAATGCACTTCGAACTCGACATCCTCCGCGACAGGATTGGAAAGCAGGTAGGTAGCAGTCAACCCAGCCAGACCACTTCCTACGACTGCAACCTTCACTTGACGGGGCATGGAGGTGTAGGTCGGGGTGGATCTTTGGACAGGCAGTAGGAATGATTAGTGATTCCTTGCTTTTTGTAGTCAGGGACGAATCCTCGTTAAGTTCACCACTTGACCACGTTTAGGCCTAGTAATCTTCCTGTCAACCTTTGTGGGTGCATTGAATTACTCACACATACACTGTCCGTCCGCTATATAGCTAGCATGGGCAACTAGTAAGTTGCTTCTTTCGTGAATGGGAAAAGGACGTATACAGGTTCTTAAAATATACATACGCCAAGAAACTGTCGATTGATTTGATTGCGACTGTTGACAAAAGATTGACATGACATTGCAAATTTTTTCTTACTGTTTAACGGTTGTAACAGTACAATTCCAAGTTGGTGACAGACACAGGGTAAACTAGGGTAACGCAGATGGCTCATGTGTTCAAATTCGGGGGTGTCGGAAGAAACATCTACGCAGTTTACAAGGCGACTTGTATGCTTGTGGTGCCATAAGAATCCCCGATTGCTGAGATCTGAATATTGAATATCTGAGTTTGAGTATTACCAGAGGTGAAATTCTGTGTGCCTCTGACAGATCAAATCGTGCCGGGTGGTAACACATTGCCCCAAGACTGGTCCAGGATGATATGCACGGCAGAAACGAGTGATAATCTGACGCGAAAAATGATAAGATGTGCCATTTATAGCTTAGTCTGTGGCGTCCAAGTAGTGATGATGGGAAGGAATGTCTATGGAAGCCTAGAACAGCCCTAAAATATTGGTTTCGTAGTCAGACAGTCACCAAGTCCGAAGGTTGAAGGCCCAAATTTATCGTGGAAACAAGAACTAGTAAAATAAAGACACAGAAACTTGACGATGATCCGGGATGTAGGTCGCGGGTTGACCAGGATATTCCTAAGTAGCATTCGACACACCAGCGAGGCGAGGTGATATAACTCCAAGTCTTGATCTTCGGAGAATCGTAACCTATATGTGAGTTGCATGGGTTGGGGGGTTTTCATGTCTATAGGGGGCCGGTATCAGATCGATTAAACTAAATGGCAGACATTGCCTACAATACGTGTGTCGCCTTGCGCTGCTCGTCAAAAAATAAAACATGTAGCGTCAGTTTAATTGTTGACTTGAATTCCTGTTTTATCTGCCATTATGACGACGAATGCCACCAAATGCCGACGGGTCGAAATGAAGTACGGAGGCAATGAGGCTCGGTGGATGAACCCGCGGAAAGGACGAAGAGGCACATTCGTACAGGTCCTGTTGTCATTTACGCATCGGAGGAAGCAGCGAGCCTAAAAAACACGGTCATGGCGCGAAAGGGGGCTTCCTTGGAAAAGGTGTTGAAAATTCGATTCTTTTTCTTGGACCGGGAATCTGAGGTTATAAAATCAAGGAGTCTGTCCTTGCAAATGTTGTCACACAATCCCATTCACAATGTCGGCGCCGCATTCGAATCATCCATTGTTCTTCTGGTCATCGATCATTTCTGTAACCTTGACGCTCCTTGACGTTGCTTCAACCCAGAATTTCTTGAAGAACCGTTCCTCCGAAATGTGGCGGACATCGAGCAGAGGCTAAAGCTCAAATCATCCACACAGTACACCCGATTGGAAAACAACAATCTTCTACCCAAGTTCGTGGATAGTCTTGAGGCTCCTGACTCTTGAAAGGAATAACCCTGATTTCTCAAAGGATCATCTTCAAGTTATCGGAGTGCACGTTCAACAACAACAATATTTGCCTCCGTTACCGTTGAATGGGTTTCTTGGTTGGCGACGCTGATTGTCATCCTTTCGAGAGTTTGATGTAACTTGACGGTTGGGGGCTTCAGAGACGGAGCGGCATTTGGAAAATGGGGGAAATAATGAAGTTCCAGGAATTCATACCCTGGTGCGTCCTGCAGCAACTCTAGCTCTCGCTATTTGGTTGCTGATATGTGGAAATAAACCTCCGTAGTTTTTTTGGATGCCTGCCCCGCCATGGTGGCAAGTATCCAGTCAGCAAGGCTGGTTCGCAAGCAACAGGAGTTCGCCGCCGCAAGTCCATAGACTATAAGCAAGGTCGCAATTCGTTATCGGTTTGTCACCAGTTTCCTTTACATTCGCCTCAGTTTTGGAATCGAAACTTGGCCCCCCTATTCGTATTGTGATATCTCTGGCGTGTCGGTTCCCACATATTCAGCCATTACCAGAACAATTCATGGTGGGCTAAAATGTGCGTCGTCGAGAATCCTAACCGCCACCCCCGAGCTAAACCTAATGCTTTCTTACCTGGGTCGCCATTGCACTTGGTGACTGAACGCAAGATGGATGCGTCACATATTCACCGTGGCGGTCCAAACAGATTCAGTGGTCCTTGTGATTCTTATTGTCTTGGTCCGCGTTGGCGGCTGGCAATGCCGTTCTTGACTCCTCATGGTTTCATTTCTGCTGGTCCACGTATCTGCTAGGCGGCATCTTGACGCCATATGTTTACCTGAATTTTACGCACACCGCGCATGACGTTGAAAACTGCATTGCAGAAGGAGCATCTGTTCATCAAGGATCTTTTGACTCACTGGTTGACAATGTGTGGGAAGGCGTGGGAGTGCGTGACCCGCCCTGTATGTCACACCTTCCATGTATGGTATTCGTCGGCCTTCGGGTGCGCCGGAGTCAACACTCATTTTGCGCTCGGTAACTGCTGGGATAGTGTCGGCCATGTGTCGGCTGGTTCAGCCTCAGAATTGCAACCACCCCGACAACGGCGCATTAAACAAGTCGAGGCCAACTCACGAGCCGATCATTCATTGCCCACATTGCCCATCATGCCACCACACCTTGCATCCAGAGCTCTCAGCATGGCACTCCATGTCAGCAACCTCTCTAAGGCCGCAACTCCGCTGGCATAGAAGAGGAGAACTATATTGCGTGTTTGGCTGTCTGATTGACTGTGAAGGGTTGAGGGACCCAGTTCATCGGCGGATGGTCATGAGGAAGGCTCTGAACACCAGCGTCATTTACCGGCAGTTAAACTGTAATAACAGCAGTGGTGCATTAACGGTGATTGGTAGTTGTGATGACGCGGGAATGACTGGTGCAAGGGCGCCAGCGGGTTTGAAGGAATTTTTCGACTCAACGAGGAGCCAGTGTTTCCAAGAAATCCGCATCCAGTCCACGCTCCACGCCAGCCCTTTGACGCCTTTTGTCAGCTGTTCAGAATATCGAAATTGGTGAAAGCCTTGGGCTCGTCTGACACGCCAGTTTCGTTGATCCACATTTCGATTGGTTTCGCAACACCAGAGCCCTCGGCAACGCCATTCCCGAGGGCTCCTAGCTACTTTATGATGCGAGGCCATTGAGAATTCGAGGCGCCGACTCGGTTGCTTGTGAAGAAAAATCGACGAGTAGGCAGAAGGGGACCCCGTTGCGAGTCGATCTACTACCGCAGGCGAGGAAGCGAGCAGTTCTGACTCACGTCCGGGCTACCATTTAGCAACTTTCACCGCCGAGGTGTCTTCAGAACGCCGCTCATGTGAACGCCTTCGTTCTCGACTGCCGTAATCTCTCCTATTCCCTCTATAAGGCGACCGAGACCGAGAAGCTGAACGTGATCTTCTTCTCGAGCTGCGCTTGTCATAACCATCTCTTGACCTCTCGTGCCGCCTATCGCCTTCGTCTCGGGAACGATCATCCTGAAGGCGATCGTTTCTTCTATCACGCTCATCTCGATCGGTCTTCCACCCTGCTTCGCGCCGAAAGCCGTCGTCACCACCACGCCATGACCCTCCTTCGGGAGGATTACCCCATCGTCGAGGGCCTGTTGGGGCTGCATTAGCACCAGATGCACCTCGTTCTGTCAGTGGTCCAGTGTTTTGTGGGCAATCTGGCGGGTATTGTGACCATGAATTAACAGTGCTTGCGAGGACCAGACTTCAACCAACCTTTTTTGAGATGAGGTCCGCCACAGGTGAAACAGGCGCCTGCATCAGTAGATTTCCCGCCTGCCGTGATAGGCCCTGTGCCACCAAATCCGCCAGTAGTAACAGTCGTATCTTGATCGAGTAGATGCGTGTATTTTGTACGACTCCGTTTGCCAAAATTCTTGACTTGCATAACTTTTGGGAGCATTGAGATATCCACAGTTGACTCTGTGGGTGCCGTAAAATCATGTCGACTAAGAATTTCTTCGTCCTGGAGGGTGCTAAGAATCATCATTCAAACATGAAAACAGACACACACCTGGTGAAAGGCACCCTTGTGCCAATACTTTTGTAAGAATTTCTGCTGCCCCTTCGGTTTCTCTTCACGAAGCTTGTTCGCCCGCTCTAAGTCTTCCTTCATCCGTTGTTCCTCAGGCATGGCCCTTCGCCGCTCCACTTCTTCACGTTCTTCTTCCCGGCGTATTTCTTCCTCCTTCTCTTTTTTGATTCTACCGAGTTCTCGCAACCGCCAAGCTTCAAACTCGGCGGCTGGATCAAGTCCGTCAGTATCATCTACATCGTTGACATCCTCCTCCTTTTCCTCTTTAAACGCATGTCAATTTCACCACAGCCAGTGACCCATGATAGACATACTTTCTGCGAGTTCACGCTTGATGCTCTCAGCGACCATGTCGTGGCTCTGTTTCCGCCGCTCTTCTGCTTCCAGCTCCTTCCTCTTTTCCATTTCTTCTGACTCTAGTAATGCTTCCTTTTCAGCAATAGTAGCACGAGCACGCCTAATAAAAACTGTCAGTTGGGTAGAGAATCAAACTAAACACTTACTTTGGTACAAAAACTGGTCTGAATTGCACCTTAGGTTTCTCCTCTTCCTCGGAGTCGGTTTCATATTCACTGGACTGGAATCTTCCATGAACAACGGGTTTCCTGCATATCTTTCGACGACAACATACCTCGTCGGATTCATCTTGAACAGCGGCGCCTGGAACGGTAGGTTTTTTGTCTTCCTCTTCAGACTCTTCCTCAGATTCTACGAGAATATACGATGATCAATAGCTCGTTTAATAGAAATATCAAGACACGTACCTTCCTCTTCCAAAGCCGTCCTACCGGACTCCTCTCTCCCCGCAACGATTACCTTCCCGTCCCTTGAAATATTAACGTCTTTTAACGCGACATTCATGGATTTCGTCGAAGCCTTCACGTCCACATGCATAGGAAGATCTTCATCTTCATCTCCGGGGAACTCTTGGTCGCCACCAACAGCAACGTCGCCCTCTTCCTGCATCTCTTGGACACCTTCATCTTCAGAGTCGGATTCGACTTCGGCGGCTCCTTTGGGCGCCTTTCCTTTCCAGTAGCGTGCAGCCGGCCGGGCGAGTCGAGGAGCTTGTTTTCGTGCTGGCTCCATGGTAGGCTATGAGAATGAACGAAGATTTGTCTAGACGAGGCCCAAGACAATAGTAGCACGGAGACTGGATTCCTTGTTTCGTGGTGAATCCGAATTTGAAGTAGCACCAGCTGCCTGAATGTCCATAAATTCCTCAGTCCTCAGTGAGCTTGATTTCCAACCCCAGCTCTGGCCCACCGAGAAAACATCGGGTGAGCTCGAAAACCGAGTCTGTGATGAACCCGTCGCACTGGCGCAGCTAATTACAAAGTATGCTGAAATTGCTGCACGCGGGTCGCGATAGGGCTGCGGTGGTGTAACTGGTACAGCTGTTGCTGGGACTTGCGTCAATTGGCCAACTGAAGGAGTCCTCGTAACAGAGATCGCGGAGGCTGATAATGATGAAGGCAATGATGAACTCGGAGAGCTGGATGGTGAAGTCGACAGACGTCCGGAAGGAAGGGGTGTCAGACTTCTTGGTGACGGATAAATAGATGGCGAATAGTGGGAGGTGGTATGTGTCAGAGGTGGATACAGAGCTGGCAACGATGGACCTCTATTGTGCGCGATTGCGACCGTAGTGGGAGGTGGGGGAGGGCCCTCTGATGGAAGTGTAGCAGTATGGGGAGGTAAATGTGCACTGGAAGGTGGAAGTGGTTCAATACTTGACTGCCGGTGGAGGTAGATGCCGAGCTGTACTTGGCCTTCCATCCTGACGACCTGTATATATACGTTGAACATACTTCCTGCATACCAAATAGTGCGAGAGTAAAGCCTAGACTTCTCCCTGAGATATTCGAGACCCCAAAATTCAACAGCGAAACGGCAGGGAGGGTATGTTGACCATTGAGATTTACTCTTCGGGTCTGACGCGATGGCAGATGACATGGTGAAGACCGCTGGACGCAAGCCGAAAAAATCTTTCTCCGTAGCTGGGGTTGTTTGAGCTACCGGGACTGGGTTAGACTTCAGGGTGGGAGAGGAAGGCGGCGGTGACATAGGTCGTGAAGAGCAAAATAATTGGTCCATAGATAATGATTCTCCTTCTGGTGTAGCTTGATAGTCACTTCCATTGTCACCTATGCGGACGGAGGAATTCGTTGGAATTTGGTAGTAAAATTGGGATTCGTCGGCAAAGGTAGTGGATGCCTCAAGAAGATCTGTAGTAGTTTGTATCAAGCCAAGCTCCTTTTCACGAGGTGGTGGTGAGGGTGCCGGAACTAAGGGTTGGCGGAGAGGCACAGGCCTGACAGTAATATGGTGTCGGAGAACTGATTGCGTCCAGTGCGCTGCTTGTATTATCGAAAGAGGGACGAAAGGCTGCTTGGTGGTCGGAGATACATCACGCGAGATATATATGATATCATCCATAATCTCATAAAAGGCATCAGAAAATGAGCAAACGAGCAAGAAAAAGTCCAAACACACCATATTAGCGTAATAAATTCCCTGCCTGAAAAGATTATCCCATTCCTCCTCTTCAGAAGGAACGACTCCGTGTTTCCTTCTAAGCTCTACCACCCGTCGTGCGAAGTCATATCGCTCCTTCTCCCCCTTTATGAAAAACGTGTCGGCGGATATGACAGTGGAAGCCCATTTGGCACTTAATCCACCATGGGCCCAGATTGTCGGTAAACGGTAATCTCCTTGCTTTTCCGCTGTGAGATTGGAGGAAGAGCCTGTTGGGATCGTTTTTGAACGTCTTCGGGTAACGGGGGCATTAGGCTCTTTCTGTGAAGCTGCACTGTCCTGATTCTCTTCAAATGGAAGTATATCAGGTCCCCATCTTGCAAGCCAGCATGCGCAAGCCTCGCCGATCTTGTCTGACAAGGCACCATAATGATATGATGGTAGGTTTGCGGCGCCTTCGGTTTCATAATCTTCTGAAGAGTCGTAAGCCATAGAAGACGAAGTCGAGGCTCGAGGGTCTGTTAGATCCCCCCCGGTGTGATATTGTAGAGTTGACTCATTACTGATGGAACTCGAGTCCAGTACGCTTCGCTTTTCATATTCAATAAGGTGGGCAACTGATTCCAGGCCAACAGCGGCCTCAGGATCCCCAGAGTCTCGATCTGACAGTCCGATATGGCCGCCAATTGCGAAATTCAAATATCTCAACACTGTATGCGGGCCCACTGTGCAGAGGATGGATGACAAGGCCTGGGACGCAAGGAATGGTATGGACAGATATACTGCAGTGGCAAGGAGGGATAGTAGAAAGCGTGGCGTTGCGGGGTGGCGACCGTCTGGAACCTTGTGAATCGGTGGTTGGTGGGGGAATGAGGGTGTCAGTGGTTTGGAAAGCGTTGGTATCAGGGCTGGGTCTATGTCCAATTGGGGTCCACCTCCATAAAGCCTTGCTATGCAGACCCTGTATATAAATTTAGTGATCAAAATGCATGTGAGCTTGCACAGGGCACGACGCACTCGAAAGCTTAACAGAAATAAGACGTATGTAAACGTTGAGATTCAAAAGTGCTCACCTGCACGCGTAATGTTGGGATCATCGAAATGAATGACGATCTCCTCTGGTCCGGCACTTGAACTAAATCTGGGAGTTGATTCGGCAAAACCGACAGTGAAGAGTGAACGAAAGAAACCCTGGGCAGCTGTCAAAGTCAAGATTATATACAACGAGGATGCTACGCAACTGATTGTATGAGGACTACGCGATGTAGTTTATAGATAGCATCCCAATTTGAAGAGCTGTGTACGCGTAGAGCAACGTCGGCAGTACTCCCCTCCAAAAAAGATGCGTATAGGTGGTTCTGGATGTCTGCTGCGGTAGGACCAAGTTTCAAGTCCTTCGCATTCATAGGGGCTGATGAAGGGTGCTTGTGGTGAGTGGGGTTGAGATTGAGAAAGGGGTCCATGTGTGCACGGGACCGTCAATTGGTACCTGAAATCGTGGTCACGGCTTGATCTTCACCAATGGCCTACGCTCAACCACATCCTCGTCTCTCTGTCCTCTCAAACACATCCCAGTCCTCTGTGGACCATGTCTCACCAACAACAAGCTCGACTCGTTTCTCACTTCCTTCGGTGCCCACAGCACCCTCAAACAGATCAACGGCAGCTCGTCCCAATATCTATGACAGAAATTTAAACAAGACACGTATATCCGAAGTCTCTGCATCAGCTTTCTTCTTCCTATTCTCCGAAGTAGTGAAATCTGCCGATGCTCTCGAGAAAAGCGTCGAAAACGCGGATGAATGTAGGCCATCCCTTGGCTTGGACTTTGCTGTTTCACGCAATACTAAATTGATATACAGACATGATCATTGACAATGACCCACCCATCGAGCGTCATATATCTGTTCCACGCGACATGAGTCAGCTGAGCTGCTCATCTTTCACCGCAGGCATTGTAGAAGCTGTCATGGATGGGCTTGGCTTCGTATGTTTCTCCCTGCGTTCCATTCCTTGTGCTCATTCATGTTCGTCCCCCCCTCAGCCTGCACGTGTGACTGCGCATAATACCCCTACCACGCAGTTCCCCTCTCGAACAACGATACTCATAAAACTCGAACAGTCTGCACTGGATCGCGAGGAACTATTTAGTAAATGAGATGATTTTTGTCTGGGTGTCCGGGGTCCTTCCCTGATATCTTATCTCGTTCAAATGTTGTATTCAACACATCTTAACGAGCTTTTCTTTGAGCTTGCTTGTCGAAACCAATCATGGTCGAAATTAACACCTTGAAGATATTTCCGGCGCTCATCAACTCGTCGTGCCCATGGGCGTCCGATGCCGACCAACTCACTGAGTTGTACAATACCCCATTCACAGGTGCGGTGACAACCCGCACGTCGACGTTGGACGGGTTTGATGAGGGTCCGACGCACACGGTAACCTCCTCGCCTTCCCTTGTTCACGCAATGGGCTAAGAGTGTCATCGATAGGTGGCGTTTTCCAAAACCGATTCGACTTCCATCAATTCATACGGCTATTCACCTCACCCCCTTTCGTCATATCTAACATGGGTGAAAGAACTACTCTTGAAATCCGCGGAAGGCCCGAAGAAACCCTTCATCATCAGTATCACATCCTCCGATCCATCGACGCTTCGTACAATGGTACAAGATATTCAACGTCTCCGAGCGGAACTAAGCCATACCCCGGCGAAGTCTTTCATTGGAATCGAGTTGAATACATCCTGCCCAAACATACCCAACTCTCCGCCGACAGGTTACGCGTTCCCAACCCTCCTCCCACTTCTTACCGTTCTAAAAGACGAATACACCCAAGATCCCACCTTGACCATAGGACTGAAGCTGCCCCCATTTGTCTACCGCGACCAGTTCAATGCCGTCATTGAAGGGCTCAAGAGCCTTTGCATTCCAGGCAACGCTTCCAGCGCCGTCGGTACTTGCCCCTTCGCATTCTTCACATGTACAAATACCCTTGGGAATAGTCTTCTCTTCAGGGACCAGTCCACGAGACCCGTGCCTTCCGTAGAAGGCGAAAATGCCAATATATTTGCGGTACCGACTGCGCTTGGTGGACTGGCTGGTGACGCGTTGCATCCGCTTGCCCTTGGAAACGTCTTTACATTCTCTCAGCTCCTCCGCGAGCCCCAAAATTCCAGTTTGAAAGATATAACAATTATCGGTGTTGGAGGGGTTACGTCTAAAGTGGCAGCTGAACGGATGAGACGGGCGGGCGCCACGATTATAGGATGTGCGACTCTGCTGGGCCAGAAGGGCGTCAAGGCCTTCGAGATCCTTAGCAGCGAATAAATCGCATATGTATTATGTAGTAAACACCGAATCATTCATGTTTGCTACTACTAGCAAAGTTCTTGTGACTTATTTACTGAATTCCATATGTTAAACTAGGGCTGCGAAATTGTGTTTCACGTTCCATATGTATTTATCAATTATCAGTTGTACAGAGGTGTACTAGTGAGGTATTATGAATGTATGTAGATATCTAGTCCGTATGCTCCAACGAGTTGTCAACAATTGTACTGTCTACGTTTTTCGACCGAATTTTGGCATCGTCGAGCCCAACCATGACAAAACTGGTTACTACTAGTATAGCACCAATAAGGACCAGCCCTCTGACAGTCCGTCCAAGTAGGAGATCGCCAATTACAGCTAGAGGTATAGTCAAGCTGAGGCCAACTGTAACAACTATAGGTGTCGTCTTGAGCATTGCGATGACATAAATGTAATCGCTGGAAATTGTGAAAGCCATCTAACGAGAATAGGTATGTGTCAGGAGGTATGAAGAAAGGGCCTGTCGAAGACGGGCTCGGTCTGATCAAGGACGGGATCAGAAATTTCCTTCGACCCCGAAGCAGGAGACCGCCTGCGGAGGGTTTTGTCCATACATTCGACGGCCTGGTCGAGCTCGTGACCAGTTTTTCCTCCTAGGAGGAGTTTGGCGACCTCTTTGCAACGCAGCATCTCGTCTTCGCCGTTCCTTTTGACATTACGCTTGACGATCTGCTTGGTGCGAACGTTGGGGGTAAAGCGATAACCAGGGTATTTGATGCTATGCTCGATCTTCTCTTGTTCAGCCCTCTGACGCCATTCGGCCTTCTTGTGCTCGGGAAGCTCGTTCCAGCAGTGACCGATGATGCGACTGATATGACGATGGTCGTGCTCGACGGTCTTGCTGATTTTTGCATTTGCCCAAAACTCTGAGCGGAAGATCATGAATGCGTTACGAGGGCGAGGGACGCGATTGCCAGAGCGCAGACGTGTCGCAGGCTTCTTTGGAGGAGTAGAAGGAAGATTGTACTGGGGCTCATACAAAGGCGATGATGGCAAAGAGTCGGACGGCGACGAGGAAGGGGAATGGTACGGAACACTGGTCTCGAAGTCTGCAGGCGAGAGATTGAAAGAAGGAACCAAAGCGCAAGCAGAAGCAGAGTCATCGACGAAAGAGTATTGGCCATCAGTGGCATGGTTGTAATGCAAGAAATGCCCCTGAGAGACTAGAAAGAGAATATGTATGAGTGACTGAGGGTGATATGCTAGGATTGAGAACATACCGAGATGATCGTTGTATGGCATTTGAGGAATTGCCTATGAGGAGCGGAAATTCGGGAAAGAGAAAGAGGTCGGTTCATCCTGAAAAGGTCTGGAGAGCGGGCCTTTATAGCTGGACGCTTAGCCATGAATAGCGGATGGAAGGGCAGAGATCCCGAGACGTTTTCTTTCAACTCGTCACATCGCACACTGATGGATCTGCGATTCTGCCCTTTTATGGCAAGCTTTGATCGTTAGTCATCAGTCCACCCTCGTTATAATCACAATCTCAGATCCTTCTCCCAAAAAGACAAAGGTCGGCAGACGACCGCGCTGAAGGCCTCATGGTACCGCCTTTGTTGGCAAATTATTGCTTCAAGCCCCCGTCCTCGAAGAACGTCATAACTCGACCCTGGTTGTCGCTTTCAAGTGTACCCGTGCAATGCATAGACCCCATAATCATTCATGCCTCGAACATGCTCCGCCGTGCAGTAACGGACGGAAGGATGAGCCACACCCGTACGTTTCCTTTGGAATTGGGGCCGACGAACTCAGATGGAAACTTGGAATGATCACTCTACTTTCGCGGAAGAACCTCCGGATGGCAGGTCCGCTTTCCTGTCCAATTACGATGGCCTTTCAACTTCTAGGAACTGTGTCTACCTATAGACTTTCTCGGTAACCGTCGGGTCGGGTGATATGTGTGATATACAGAAGATAATGTGGCTGTCAGGTCCATTCTATGTGATTCAGCACATCACACAGCGCATATGTCCAATAATATTCCTCGATGAGATCGCGGTTCATTCGCAAACATGCCTTGAGCACGTTATACGTGGCGCTTCCGAGCCCGACTCGTTGATGAGTCACTCAAGGCGCGATCCCGCCGCTGCCGTGGTTTGTACTTGTTTGGAAAGCGTCGGTGCGTCCGCTCATTTCCATATCTGTACATCCACATGGAGCAAGCCGCACTTTATAAGAGCGCCCACCAAATCAACAAAACACTTCAACAACGTTTCTCTTGACACCTCACAACTTGAACCATAATGGCCCCTCGCAAAAAGGCTGCTGACGGAGAGCCTACTGCTCCCACACGTCAAAGTGCTAGAACTAAGGCTGCTGCTGCCGCCGCCGCCGCGACACCTGCGGCACCTGCTGCCCCCGTCAACACCAAGGCGGCTGCAAAACCCAAGTCTAAGCGTTCTCGCGCCACTTCTGACAATGAAGACGATGTTCCTGCCAAACCTGCTAGCAAAAAAGCGAAGAAAGGCAAAGCTAAGCAAGAAACTCAAGACGAAGAAGAAGCAGACAATTCTCAAGATGATGACGCCGTTGCTGACGATGATGTCCCAGAAGAACCCAAGAAAATGGTGATACCACTCAAATTGTGTGACAAGACGCGTCGTTGAACTGTTCTCAGGTCACCGTCCTGAAAAGGGGCGCTGCTCCTGTCGACCCCAACTCTGGAAGAGTCGGTGAGATTCCGTAACCGGGCGCCACACGTTTTCCTTCAATTGACGTGTTTTTGTGAAGATACGCATATGGTATACTACGACGGCACCACTGTTTGGGATGCCATGCTTAACCAGACTGATGTGAGCGGCAAGGAGAACAAGAACAAGTAAATCACGGCCTCATACCTCCATGATGTCCCTAATCCCTTGATTTGCAGATTTTATGTGCTTCAATTGCTTCACCCCAATAATACCAAGGACCAGTGTGTCCTTTATACCCGTTGGGGTCGCGTAGGCGAGAATGGTCAGAACCAAACCAAGGCATGTTCTCCACAGTTGTAATTCAGAATAGTATGGCATGCTAAATTTATCTATCTTTAACCTAGGGCCCTTGGCCAGCACAAGTTGCTATTGGGGAGTTTAAAAAGCAGTTCAAGGCGAAGGCGGCTGTGAATTGGGAAGATCGTATAGGTATGATTGCCAAGAAAGGTCAGCCAGCATGCTATATCTATCTTGGTATCGTTACTAACGCGGTATACACTAACAGGAAAATATACCTGGATTGGTCCGTTCTCGTCGTTAGCTTTTTGACAGAAGAGCTGATTATCTGTGCACCGTAGAGCGCGACTATTCCGACGAAGACGATACAAAGGGCGACAAGACAGACAGTAAAGAACCTACTGTTATTCCTGACTCTAAACTCGATCATGAAGTTCAGGTAAAGTTGACCCTTATCTCCCTAAATTTTTCTAACTTTGCCCTTGTAGGAACTCTGCAAACTCATCTTCTCCACCAGGTACTAAGGGCCTTGGTACTCATTTATGTTCTTAACCTTTCATTTTCATGCACCATTGACAGCCTCATCAATGCCCATTTGTCTTCTATGAATTACGATGCTAGAAAACTACCTCTCGGTATGTTAATTGCTATGACGAACTTCATCTTCTTATGTGTATTACAGGCAAACTTGCCAAATCAACAATACTTAGCGGTTTCGCGGCTCTGAAGGTCATTATTAGAAATACATCATGTAGAGAGCGTCGTGACGAACTCTTCTTCAGACTCTCTCCGAGGTCATTGACAATCCTGACGGCACTACTGCTAAGCAGTATAGTAGCTATAATGAGGCCTGTGCTCAACTTAGCGGTGCCTATTACTCGTGAGCCTATTTTCGTCTTCCAAGATGATTAGTGAACGCTAATTTTTTTACAGCATCATTCCACACGACTTCGGAAGACAGCGACCCGTTGTCATCAATTCGAAAGAGCTCCTACAGATTGAGCTCAACCTGGTCGATGCTCTTGGACATATGGTACGATTGTTCATTTACCAATGAGAGTATCTTAAAAATAAAACTAGGAAATTGCCTCGAAACTCATCTCAAGCAGCTTACACGCCGATGCGGATGGCAATCCTATTAACCCTATCGATGCCAACTTCCGTTCCTTGAACTTGTCGAGCATGACACCGGTTCCAGCAGGCAGTGGCGAATTCAGGACACTAGAAGCGTATGCGCGCGACACCCACGGTGCCACTCACAGGCACATGCAAGTATCCATTACCCATGCATACCGTGTCGAAAGGTTGGCCGTCTATCTTTAAATCCTTCATAAATAGTGGGGATCAATTCAACTTCTTACAGAGCCTCCGAAACGGAAGCTTGGAACAAAAACAAGTTCGGCGAGCTCGATGCGGGAGAGCGTCTCTTATTGTGGCATGGATCTAGGACCACGAATTTTGCAGGTGTGTATCGTTATCACGGCAGGTGAGAGCGGATCCTTACAACGGTCGTTGCTAGGTATCTTGAAGCAGGGTCTACGTATCGCACCTCCAGAAGGTACATTCTTCATTTTCTCAACTGAACGCACGGCATCTTATACTCGTGCTCTTCAAAGCTCCTGTTACCGGTTACATGTTCGGAAAGGGTGTCTACTTCGCCGATGTAAGAATTTTTGCTCGTGCTTAGCTTTTATCATCGTCTAACGCCTCTGAATTAGATGATGTCCAAAGTCAGTATATTTTATCCTCGTCTCATAGCTCGATGACTGACTGAATCCATGGCAGTCTGCAAATTACTGCTATTCTCAGTATGTCTTTCAAGACGTTTTTTGTTGTTGTTTTGTTCTCACCAATCCCTTTAGCCTTAGCAACAACACGGGATTGCTTCTTCTCTGCGAGGTTGCAGCCAAGCCGTTCCATGAGCTGACACACGCTGTAAGGACCCCATGTTTACAATGGCATCCGCATATATCTTAACATTATCCCAGTCGTATGACGCGGACAAAGAGTGCAAAAGAAACAAGAAATTGTAAGTACCAAAGTTATTCCTACTACCAAACTTTGCCTCATCTGGCACGTTCCAGAGCCACCAAAGGTATTGGACGTACGCAGCCCGTGAAATGGAAAGACGCTGGTGCCGCTCTTGACAATCCGGAGCTCATCGGATGCCAAATGCCAGCTGGCCCTGGAGTTGATGTGTCGCCTCCCAACGCGTACCTGCAGTACAATGAGGTAAATTTCATTGCCTCGATTCACCCGTCTGGCGGTTCACTGGCTGACTGGCGTTTTATCAGTACATCGTCTATGACCCCTCACAAATCCGCCTCAAGTACTTGTTGATGGTGGCTATGTAAGAGCTGTATCGTTGATATGTATATATTACTACGCTGCATATATCCTATTACTTGGTGTATAAACCATATCTGCAATGTGAATGTCTTCAATGGAACGTCGTAAATTGAGCCAAACAAGATCGCTCCGAAAAGGGCCAGCGCGAAGTCTCAGGTTTTATCTGTTCTCAGTTCGCCGATGTCGAAGGGAAAAGGAAAAGCAACAGCCCATGCACCAGCCATTCTTAACCCTGCTACAGGGAGCGCGAACCCAGCAGCCTCCCTCTCTGCACTTTGGGCTTACATCCACCCTGCTCTCGAGCACATCATGAAGTCACCAACCAACGACCCCAACGGTAAGGCACCGTCTATCGATGTTGGCTTCTATTCCGGAATACACTCGGCCTGTTACAATTAGTAAAGTATATTTCTAAGCGAATTACCTACTTGCTGATTTTTTTCTTCAGCTTCACTGCGCAGAGTGAAGCGACAAATACTGTATCTCAGGTCCTAGAACCAAATACTATAAACGGCGACGACCTCTACGAACGACTTGACAAATATTTTGCAGATGGAACCCGCGAACTTTTGCTTGGAGCCCCTCACGATGACTCTGCATTGGTCCCCTATATCATTCCATGCTTTAACCGATACTCTGCCGGTGCCCAATCTGTCAATCGTCTCCTCAGCTATGTAAATCGGCACTACGTAAAACGTGCAGTGGACGAGGATAAAGGCTGGCTCGGTCTATGTGATGTCTTGGAAGTTGTCACCAAGACCGTCGTCCCAGATGACGCGCGAGAAAAGATAGCTAAACGATTAAAGGAGAAGCGGTTGGATGAGTTGAAGAAATGGGGTTACGAGGAAGGTGGCTCTTCTGAGCTTCTTGCTATTGCAGAGGCATCTGCAGAGGCTGCCAGCCCGCCCGATCGCATTGTCAATGTCATTTCTCTGGCCCATCGTCGCTTTCGCACTGAGTTCTTCGAACCACTCCTGGCGGTTCCGAAGATGAAGGGAAAGTCTAAGGCGAAACACAAGATTCCCAAAGCCCCCGGCAGCAATCCTTCTGGTCCAAAAGGCCGGTTGGCTCGAGCAGTCAAGGAATTACTCGAGTCCGAGAATTTCGACGAGCAACAACGACTAGAACTGGCCACATCTTTAGCAAAAGCCCTCAAAGCTGTTGGAATTCGTGCTGATCATCCTTTACGCAAGAAGCTCGATAAGTTCGTCGCTTCTGCCACTGACGGGAGGTAACAACTTTGTGCTTGTAATCAAACGCTCCTTTCATGTACATACATTCTCAATCGCTAGATAATCTAACATGATATAATTCTCTTGGTCTTCCTGGTTCAGTGAATCTCTCTACTCTGCTCTCTGCCAATTCTGCATGCTCACGAATAATAT